>JASGXE010007289.1:0-55569 GCA_030068105.1 Sinentomon sp. SZTP_YWyxl
CCCATTTTTCAAGGAACTGCAACTGTCTTTCATCTCATCGCGTTTCAAATTTGATGTGCGGATAAAACGGCCTTGAGCAGTGATACCTGTAGGTGCTACTGGGAAATAGCTATCCTCAGCTATCTCTGGAGGAAGGCAGTCTATGATATTTACTGGACAGTAGCATAATTTACTTTCGATCGTAGATTTGCAGCAAAGCCGCTGGACGACAATTTTGTAGAAGCAACTGTTTTTGTTGTGTTTGAAATCAGACACTTAAATTAGATAAAATAATTCATGATGAACAGTTTTATCTGTATATATCTATATACGAGTAAATTTGTATGTATCTGTGTAATATAGTATCTGTATATACAGGGTGAGTCTCCTCGAATGTTGGTTTTTTTCGATCGCATTTTCAGCGAAAATGGTTGCTCCTGCAATTGTGGTGCCATGGAGGTTTTGGAACCTGGTTCCATTGCGGTTTGTTTGCATCCATTGGGCTCTTCCTAATTGCCACCCCTATGCCATTTTTGGAGAAGGGTAGTTAGGCCTGTTTTCTATGCAGCTCATTATCTCCGGAAATGTGCTTCGGAGGTCTGTGGTTTAAATTACAAAGTTGTTCATTTCCTTGTCCTGAAGGCATCAGAAGCGGTCCGAATCAAACTCACCCCTTGGTTGCCGTTTTAGGGGTGGTTTTCTGCCGGGAGGGGTGGAAAGGTCGGAGACGTGTTTTTTCTTCGGGAATGCGTTCTCCATATCTCATGTGATGGGGGCTGAGCCCTCCGTCTCCCGCGATTCGGTGAAGGCACATTTGGGGGTGTCTGAAGGGGTGCAAGGGGTAGTTTGCGATATCTTGGAAACTATGTGTCGCAGGTTCATTGTTTAAATTCAAGAGTCATTCATTGGGTCATTATCAATAAGTCAGACGCTGTCCGGGTCAGTTTCACCCCTTGTGTTTCAATCTGGGGGTAGTTTTCCACCAGCTTGAATCTTTGAATGTACACTTGATTTTGAGGGTTGAAAATAATTCTTGCCGGCCTCCTGGATGAGTTTATGCCCCATTGGGTGTACCACACAACTTATGCGGCGGCGAAACGGCTTTTAGTAACCTCACCCCTTCTACGACAAAGAGGGGTGGATTTCGACAGCGAGGGGTGGACCCGGATTTTGACTTTTTTGGGTCGAGTGTCATTCTACTGGGCTTATTTCATGTGGAAAAGGCCTAAATCCTAGCAGCGGTTCGACTGAGGTCAATTTGAAGGTGTCCAAAATACCTGCAAAAGGCTGTTGTTCATCGGTATAACGTAATGGAGCGATAGAGCATTATGGGGTACAAATTCCATGATGTTCATTTTTGCAAAAATATAAAAACTGAAAAAACTGGGCCGCGATTGCCAAAGAGAAGTTAAAATGGAACATCTTTTGAATTTATACCCCAATTCTGAATCGCCCTAAAACGTGGGTGCCGATAATCATTCTTTGCGGGTATTATGGCACCCTCAAACGCACCTCAGCCAGCCCGCAGCTAGAATTTGGGCCTTTCCCCATTAAAATAAGCCCAGTAGAATGACACTCAACCCAAAAAAGGCAAAATACGGGAACCACCCCTCGCTGTCGAAATCCACCCATCTTTGTTGTTATAGGGGTGAGGTTTCTCGAAGTCGTTTCGCCACCTCAAAATTTGTGTTTTACCCTCCATGAGGCATTAATCCATCCAGTCGGCTGCAAAGAATTATTTTAAACCCACAAAAAACAAGTTTATGTCCAAACTTTCACGCTGGTGGAAAACTACCCCCAGATTGAAACACAAGGGGTGAAACTGACCCGGACCACGTCTGACTAATTGATAATGACCCAATGAACAACTCTCGAATTTAAACAATGAACCTGCGACACATAGTTTCCAAGATATCGCAAACTACCCCTTGCACCCCTTCATACACCCGCAAATGTGCCTTCACCGAATCGCAGGGAGACGGAGGGCTCAGCCCCCTTCACATGAGATATGGAGACGCATTCCCGAAGGTAAAAGACGTTTCCGACCTTTCCTCCCCTCCCGGCAGAAAACCACCCCTAAAACAGCAACCAAGGGGTGGGTTTGATTCGGACCACTTCTGATGCCTTCAGAACAAGGAAATGAACAACTCTGTAATTTAAACCACAGACCTCCGAAGCACATTTCCGGAGATAATGAGCTGCATAGAAAACAGGCCTAACTACCCTTCTCCAAAAAAGGCATGGGGGTGGCAATTAGGAAGAGCCCAATGGATCCAAACAGACCGCAACGGGACAAGGTTCCAAAACCTCCATGGCACCACACTTGCGGGAGCAACCGTTTTCGCAGAAAATGCGATCGCAAAAAACCAACATTCGAGGTGACTCACCCTGTATAATTCAAATTTTGAAGTTAAGGGTACTGATATGGCATGATTGTCGGTTATACTTCATCGTGATCGCAATATCCATGCGTCATGATTTTTTTATTGCAGAGATGCATATTTTCACGATTTTTGCTCCCGGTTATGGATTCAAAGAATGCTCAGTCGGAATTTGTACTCTGAGACAGGGTTTCTCCAAATATATAGCCCTAACTTGTGAATTGGCTCAGACTTTTTAACTAAAAATTGTATTCAAGGCATTCCCGGTGCTCCATGGCCAGTGTGTTTATTTTTGTTTGTAAAATGATCCCAATTTTGGTTCCGGAAATAAAAATAACGACACATCCGCATGAGTTGTTCCAGTTATTCTCCCACACATTGAATTCGCTATTGTTTTGCATGTTTTCTCTCAACATCAGGCGAATAACGTCTTGTAATATGATGAGGAATTGGTCGTCTTTCAATTAAGAAATCCCCCAGATTCACCGATATTGTAGACTGATTTCGCAACGGGAGAGCCATAGACTGGAATTATAAATTTCAATACGGCCTCGCTCTTAAATCTAAAGCAAGATTGCGGACTTGTTAGTGTCCAGATGCGTTCGAAAAATCGTTATTGAGTTCCAAAACTATGCAACCATTAAATATTGAATATTTCGTCTTTGGTATCTGCGTCTGTGCAAGTTTAATTTTTGGAAGCGCTTTAGAATGAGGTTCTAGTTCAATTGTGTTACTTGTTCCCACTTCACTCTTCAGGTGAGAAATCTGATAGAATTGATTTGCAAATCATCGATAATCCTTGTTACGTGGATCTCGACAGCCTCTTCGCCGAATACAACGGTGAGAAAACGTTGGCATCACATTTGTTTAAATCAATGATAGAAAATATGAGCTGTTTTTGGACACAGCAGCATGCCATCACGTTTCATCGTTGGGCTCTCTTGCGTTTCGGATGTAAAGGAAGGTTCGGCTTGGTGCTGTAGCCTACCACTAACAATTTTTATGTGCATCTCATCTCACGAGGAGAATAAGTTGAAGAAAGTTGACCGGCCAGCTCAAACTGTCTCTGTCATTTTCTTTCCTGCCAACATTCACGATGGTTCATTCATATGCTTTTTTGGATTCCCAGAAAGCTCTATGCCTGAACGCTCCACGGATATCCGGTATTCAGGGATACCTTCCACCGACTAATTTTGGCGCAGAAGAAATTGGCAATGAACGAAGAAATGGGTTTGGCAATGCACGAAAAGCTTCCGCAATCGCATCAAAGCTACATTATGGAGTTCATGCGACACGTACAACGAGATGAAGTGTCAAAATACCGATAAAATTATTCAAAGTAACCGTTTTGAAATCGCCATTTTCTCGTGAAGGGGTGAATTTTGTGATCGTCAACATCTTTTTTCATTTCGGATCTGTTTTCCCTCTCAGTATTTACAGGTCAGATTCTCTGGTCATTTTGAACTTAACTACAATTCAATAGGTGGAATTCTGGTTCTGGGCAGTGGGGGATACAGGGGGGGGGGGGGGGCGGAGAAGGCGACCGCCCCTTGCGGCCGACTAAAAAAATACGGTAAAAAAAAGATTTTTGGCCGCTACACAAAAAGGTGCGATTTTTTATCCCGAAAATTGACGTTTTTCGTCCAGAAGAAACTCAACGCTTAGTGTATACATGGAGAAGGAATTCGGAGTCCTGCTCTGTAGCATGGTAGAACACTTTGGCAGAACTGCGCTGTCTAGACAGACGGCCTCAATACCACTGATAATGAGAAAAAGTGATCTCATTCAACGAGTAGGCCGTTCCGCCATTTTCATTATCTGCATCATTTTGCAATTTTTTCTGTGGATGCTCCCGACCAATTCAAGTTTTATCACCCACCATTTATATCGCTGCCAAGAAAATCTCTTCTTTTTTAAAGTGTGAAGGTAGCAATGATTGCCAACAACGGACGGCCACGGGTGCCTACGCTTGGCTAAAATCACGTGGTACCTGACATAATTTGATTGTGTGACGTTGCCATTAGGCTACACATTTAATTGTGTGTGTGTATGTGTGATGCAGGAATGTTGCTAAGGGCAGAACAATGCTAACCTAATGTTACGAACCTCCAAAACTGAAGTGACTACCCAAGCAAAAGCGCCATTTCCCGCAGCTCAGTTCTGCTGCATGTATGACCAGGGGTTCCGATCCGAACTGTACCAATGGATTATTCGTGTTGTGAACTGCGATGTGTTTTCAAATTCAAACATTGGAATGCAGGTGCAAAGACAGACGAGACTCACACATCCATGAGTGTTAAATATCATCATCGCTTCCTTCCATATCTGAGTGTTCCATCTCAACAATGCCAACACAAACAAGAACTGTTAGTGACCAGAATCTGAGCTGCGTAAAACATATGGGTTTTAGGGCGAAAACTAGTTCTAAAGTGTTCTGAGAGTGGTTTTCAGGTAGCAATTTTTAAAGATGTCTTTGGCTTCTGGGGGGCTTCGCTCCCCAGACCCGCCACCACACAGAGAAAAATCGAGCATTAAAAAACAACTATGTATTTTTGATTTGAGAGGCAACTTTCTAAGTTTCGTTTTGACACCAAAAATTGGTTGATGTGCCATTATGAAGACGTTCGTGGCAACAAAATAATTTTGTTGATTGAATATCACCCAGCGACAACCAGTTTTGAGCTGTCCCAACACGAATACTGGTTGGCAACGAAATCCATGAAGGTTGTTGCCGCGAACGTTGTTTTGATTTTCATGAAAGACAACCGGTTTTGAGTTGTCCCAACACAAACATTGGTTGGCAACAAAATCAATGAACGTTGTTGCCGCGAACGTTATTTTCATATTCATTACCAAAAGCACGTGACGAAATGCGAAAAAATCTTTTAACAGTAAACTTTTAAATCTTTTTTTGCGATCAGATGTGTCGAATGTTTTTCCGTGTTTCCAGGCCGAATTTCGTTTTCCTTGCATTTTGCACCTCAACACTCAACGCTTTTTCAATAGTTAATTTGCGTTTTCTTAAATAACTTTAACGTCCTACTTTATTAATTACACTAGTATTGTATGTTGTGGTATGTTGCACCATGAATGTTGTCCTTTAAAAACAAGTGCAAATAAATCGAATTAATTACATAAAACGCACACTGTGAAAGCTGAAATGTTGCTGCACTTCATAGCCAATAATCATCATTTTATTTGATATCCATTCAAAACGTGAAAAAGATGCCAAAAACGATGTCCATCTTTGCTGCAAAAACTTTTTGTCTGCAGCAGCAACAAAAATTTGCTTGATTAACCAAGCAGAATCGTTTGCGTCACTTTGCCGCAACAAAATAAAGGTTTTTGCAGAACATTGTTTTTTGTGTTGGTAGAGGCTTTTTTTAAAGGTTGCGACAACCTAAAAAGTTTAACTATTTTTTTTTCGTTGTGACAACACTGGAAACGGTTCGGCTAAAAACCGGGATGCAAATTTGGTTGCAGCAACTCACTTTTGCATTGCCGCAACCAGCCCATTATTTTCTGTGCAGGGGCTCTGCCCCTTGAAACCCCTCCGGGGGGCTCCAGCCCCCAGGACTCCCCGGTTCATGGGCGCCTGCGGCGCCATGCTCGGCCGCCCCTTTGACAAAAGTCTGGATCCGCCACTGTTTCTGGGAACACATTTCAATTACTCGAGTCCTGAAACAAAACGAAGGGAATGTTCAGTTACAACGGAGTCGCACTTATCAAAATAGTGCTGTTTTTAGAGTCGTACTTTAATGAGAGGCTTCGATGTTACAAAAGTTGTTCTGGAGTTAGTGATTTGGCCAAATGCAGATATCCGTTGATTAGTTCCAACGAAATAGGATTATCGAACAGAGTGTTTATTTATTTATTCTACATGCGATGTTAATGTAATGATTCTTGCAAAAGAAGTTTTAATTTTACGCAGAAAATTTAAATTGTCGTGCGATGGAAGGCATATGGATTTATATCAAATGGAATTTTTTTTAAACATTTTGAATGTCCATGTGTGAGCTTTTGGCTTCCTACTGAGCCCCACATGTTTGTGGATTTCTGTGAATTAAATTAGAGTCGCCTTTTTCGGATACGGATCTTCTTCCTAGATACGAATCTTCTGTGGAGCCATCCGAAATAAAACATAAATAAAAAATTAGAAGAAATGCACATGCCATAACGAAACAGATGCAATTGCTACTACGAGGAATGATGGTGCGAAGAATTTGAGAACTTTTTGTTTGAAAGGCGTTTTGTTTTTGTTTGACCTTTTCTGAGCTTTTTTTAATTTTAAGCTTTTTTAATTTAACATTTTTAAGCCCATTTGAGGATACAAACAGATTACTGCACCTTTTCCCTTCAGTTACGGATGGCATACTTGACTTCTGTGATAGAATTCAGTTTTTGACCGGTTTAATGCCGTATCAGTGATTCCGGTATCAGTCTAAGAATATTTCAGAAATTGCTGTGCTTGCAACTTCAAATGTGCGAATCGTAGTATAAGCCATCGTGACGCCAGGTTTCAACTAAATTTTGAATTAGTGAATGAAAAACAGAAATATTGAATCTTTTAAAAATAAATTTCTCTGGTTCCAATATAATGAGGTCATTTCAACCAAGTTGATTATTTTTGACTGCACAAAATTTTATTGAGACATATCTGTCTTCAAGCATGAAGGCAAATGAAATTCAGAGGGATAATCATACAGGGCTATGATAGCCCAAATGTGTATGCCGCCGAAACCCTATCCTCAAGGAATGTATTGTCTTCTGCAATGAAGTTGATCAGTGTATGTTAAATATCTTCAGAATCTCATACTGTCATACCTGGAGTTTGGGTAGACATTGCAATTGTTGCCTAGATACGATTTTAGTCGCCATTTTCCGGACGTAGTCGGGCTGAAATTCTATTTATTTTCTATGGAACCTGCCAGATTTAAGGATCCGACTTTTAAATAAGGTTACAAGCTGGTAAGAACGGTCAAAAGGTAAACAAATACGTCCAGAGTGCTTCAAAAATAGGAGATCCTCTAATATAGAATAATTCGGTGCGGCAGAAAAGAGCAAGATAAACACCCGAAAATTATTTTCCACCGAAATCAGTGGAGGCGAGCATGGCAGACAGTTTTGTGAAGAAGATCGCAGCTTTCGGAAATTCACCACCATCATTCTTAAATATATTTCAGACTTGACTTGAAATATTTCTTGTAGAATGGTGTGGATGTTGTCCATCAGTACCTCCCAAAATCAGAGCCAGATTAGCGAATTAAAATAACGAAAGTCCAACTGGCCCACACCGAAAATACACGATAAATAACCGCAATTGAATTCTGTTTAATCAGCTACTTAACTGAGCACAATCTGAAAGGGATCTGTTTTTGAAATGGGGGGTCAGTTTCTGTAATCCTCTGCTTGGAAAATCTTTATTGCAGTGTCAAATAACCAACAGTCTACGCTGCAGCCTCCTGCCTCGAACACCTCGGTTACTTCTACACAGAGTGAGTTTTCACACCATTTCCGATTTAGTATTGTTTCGAAAAGTACAGCGTGTCTGAAAAAGTATATGAAATTATTGGGTCTGGTTTTGGTCGTGTTTTTCTACCAGGTTTTTCTCCAAAATTATGTTCGTAATATCTCCCAGGATAATCGCACCTTTGAAAAGTCAGGTCATGGTGGTACACGAGAATGCAGGGATGAGGCAAAAATAACAACACAAGCACATATTGACGCGAGGAATGTCAACCTCACAGGAGGGTGGCAGGATGGACTTCCTTTCTATGTCTGATGGTCACCCACCACTGGTGATCACCTACACCTCCAAGAAAGTGTGTGGACTTTTCTCCAAAGTACAATCTGCAAATATATCATCACTGAACACATTTTCCAGCTGGAAATTGATATGGACAGCATTTTTGCCGTCACCAATGAAATCTTTTTTCAAACGAATAGAGTTGATTTTCCAGACAGTGCGTAAGACATCTAAACGGAAACGCTCTTTGCAAGAAAACCATACACAACCCGCAGACTATTGTTCGCATAGACCGAGAGGAAGTATGAGAGCACAATTTTAGCTGAAAAACATTCAAAACCCAGGTGTTATTTTCATGAAGGAGACAAACGGTGTGATGACGTGAGTTGTGATAATTTTGGCAAAAAAGGTTTGAATAACTTGCTCGATTTCATTTTTTGCCAAATCTGATATGCGAATATGTTGCTTTGTGATTTTTCAATCGAATTTCAGCGCATGCGCAATTTTCGAAATATGTACGCATGCCCGAGTCTATTACATTTAACCAAAGAATAGCATAACCGTTGACACGGAGACCATTCGTAGCATCTCAGCGTGGGATCTTTTGCTGCAGGTTCAACAGGAAATGTAATATCGAACCAACCTTCTGGAATACCACCTTCAAGCAACACCGATGTTCAAAATGTACAAAGTGAGTTCAAATTTTTGATGGTGAAGTTGAAATTGTCACGCGTCCACTAATCCCGTCTGGTAAATTTACACAGTTCAGTACGTAAATTTAGATACTTCTGTGATTGTCCATCCACATTTTTATTTACGCCGTTTTATGACCAATGAAATACGTTCAACACACTTCGCTGACTATGCTGCCAATTGACATGACATGATGTCTAAATAAATGATATTCGGCTCCAGCTGGTTCTTGGCAATTTCTTCCAATTACAACAGTTCTGCCAACTGGTCCATGATTATATGTACTATTAAACCATGTAAATATGTAAATATGTTACACGTATATATGAAGATATTTTCATGCGCCAAATTCACAAGGTATTGAAATATCTTGAATAAAAAACAAAAATGAAATAAAATATAAAATGATAAAAAAAAATAAAAAAAAATAAAAAATAAAAATAAAATAAAAAGAAAAAAAATAAAATAAAAAATAAATAAAAATAAAATAAAGAAAATAAAAAATCTTGAAATATCTGTGAATTATCTCGTATCGTGCTTCTTTTTAAAAAAACAAATAAAATATCTAAGATGCAATGATTACTAACTATCTCGAATTTATCGTGGGATTGTACTAACTATCTCGAATTTATCGTGGGATTGTGAAGCTTTACATACTTATGTCAGATCGTGACAAAGTTACCTTCCGGACTCACATTTCCAAACTTCATCAGGGAAAGCTCAACGTCGGCTATTCAACAATCAAAAAGGCAACATGAAATCAAATCAAATTGCAGTGTAGCATTTCATCAATGCAATAACACCAAATGGTCCTCATTATTTTCAATTATCATTTTAACGACGTTTTAATTTTGAAAAAATGTACATATTTTAGTCACAGCAGCCAAAACATTTTGATGAGCCATGAAAACTTTTAAACTTCCTTCCAACCTGATTTTGCTTCATAGTGTAAATCATTTTCAACAAATACGTGTTGGATTGCGCATAGCCGTTCCTATGAAAGCCACTAATTATACTTGTTGATTATGCTACTTGTGCAGCGTAAGAAGGGATAGTGGTGATATTGAATTTCTTGAATTAACGATGTCACCCGTTGTGATGTTCTTTTAAACTGTTAAATGGGTGTTTGTGTTTTACAGTCCACGATTGTACAACACAATAGTCGAAGAATGGGAGTCATTATTTCGCGGAATCAAACTCGAACTTCCGTAAGCAAAGAGTATTTTATTGAATTTGTTTGTTAGTTTGATATTTCTTTTTGAAATTTCTTTCTAATCAGAAAGGCCTGGATATTTCCGTTCAATCACAATCCCCAAATATTTTGATCGGTCTCACTCAAGACTGAGTTCACAAAGTTCAATTTCTGTCTGTTTGCGTACGCTATTTATTTGTATCCCAAAAGTGGGTTGACTAAGAATATAGGAAGCAAAATATGAATTTTTTTGTTAAATTAACTTCAAATTTCAGGCAATTTCAAACAACTTCTGTTTTAAAATTGAGTTGAATCGTTTGAACGATTTACGGTATTCCGCTACCAGAACAGCAACGATCCCGAATTTATCATTGTCGATGTGCGTAATCGGATGCTGTATGCCTCATAAAATATCATTTTTGCAAGGACCGCTTCAAATAAGCACTCCAGCATTAAGGATAAAATCCTCTCGCGGAAGTTTACATTTCTTTAGCCAAGCTAATACACGATGATAAACTTGTCCCTTGTGAGGTAAGCGTAGCGGTTTTAATATGGAGATTGGTGACTCTAAGCAATTAAAAATTATGTTTTTTTCGCGTGAAACAATACGAGACCTTTTGCACTTCAATCAGCTCTGACATATTAATTCGAAATCACCCGTCGCAACAATTCAATTACATTTAAATTCTCTGTACCCACAGAGTTATCACAAATTTGAGTCTCTCTTTCAATCAGGGTGTCATCTCTATACCAAAAACATCTAATCAACTTTGTTTTTGCATTTCAGTCTCTGATGTCATCTGTCAATTCCTTTCCTTGGCATAAGCGATGTGTGTGTCCTTAACAATTTTCTTTTTAATGTACTTTATTGTACTTTATTTTTGATTTTGAATTGATTGAATCCTTGTATTATTATCATCCAGTAAATGTCACTGTTTCATTATATCACTTGTGCCTGTTACCTGCTAATAGTTTGATTAATTTAATGGCAATTGAATAGATTTTGCATCAACATCAATCGTAAAATAAGGATATGTGACTGTTCATACAAATGTTTAATATTTCTGTTTCTTTCTTTCATTCAATATATTTCTCTTCTTCATTGAAAATATATTGCAATGATTTAGGCAAAAGTAAAAATTACATTGATTTTTTGAGCTTGTGATTATGCAAATTCTTATCAACTTAAATTGTGATTTTTCTAATTTCAGTTCTGTTTTTTTCACTTAGTTGTGCTTTGGTTGGGTTTTACAGTTAAAATAATAGGAATAGTAGAAACCTATAATTTCTACAATTTTGATTGGAGTAAAATGAAGACAAAAGCCCGGGCATTCCATATTCAAGAATGTAAGATGCAGTGTCTCACTCAATACTGAAAATCGACTCAAAACTTTTAATCCTCCAATTTCTATAGGTGAACGATGGCAAGAAAGAAATTTGACGTTTTTCATGTCTGTTTTGTTCTTGGAAATCTTTAGGACTTCAGAGTTGACTAAATTCGTAAAAGATATGTTTCGTATACACTTCAGTCGCGTCTTGTCTGCCGCTTCTAAACAGCGGCCTCGGTTATCTTAACGAAACAGCGCCAACTAAACCTTGAAATTAATCAGAAAAGTGCGTCTATTTTTGAAGATTATTTTGTTTTGCAAATTGCGGTGGGGTTCACCGAGGTCCTTAGTGATCCACATTCATTCCAACAACAGACTTTTTAATTCAAAGTTACGATGCCGTACCTCAGCAGTTTTTCGTGTCTATGAACCCTATATCGAACGCATCTTCTCTCGATACTTTTTTCCCCAACTCAGATATTCGTTCCCGCATCCAGTACCTGTTCCTAATCACATATTACCAGTATCTAAAAATACTGTCCGCAACACGAAGGCCTCAAAAATAACAGGCACAGAGTTCTGACCATCAGCGCAAGTCCTGGAAGAACTCATCAAGAGAATATTTGTCATCCAAGGCACTATCAGGGTTATTTTGATCATTAAAACAACATAAGTCTTCCAAACAAACTGCGATTCAAGAATAATCACCGGTGGTTGAAGCCCGAGATTTTATGTATTCTAAAACTCCATGGAATGTCAAGCTCCTAGGACACCCAAAAACAGGCCAACTTGGAGATCTTTATTTTCACTTTCTTTCTTTTGGGCCACCCTCAACAACCTCTTCCTGTTATTTTCTACAATAAAAAGGATGAAGGAAATAACACAAAATGTACGAATAGTTTTCTTGATTCTTCGTGTATCATGTACAAACATCATTTCATAATAATAAATTCTTTATTTGCAGCCCATTTTAGAAATCCTGAACCAAACTCAGATCAGACTCAGACTACTGAAAAAACTTACAGTTTCAATTTATGAAAATGGCTTAATTCAAGATCGATCGATGAAATGCTCTATATATTATATGGAGATTTGTTAGAAATAGGAATCCAAAAACACTAACATCACTGACAAGCCTTTAAATGGTATCATTTTGACCAAAAACAGCACAAGACAGAAAATGCATGTAAAAGTTCCCCTACTCTGTAAGCTTATTCAGAATTTGTTCAGGTGCCAAAATACGACAAAAATTAAACCATCTCCAATTTCTGCGCTACTCGTTTTGTGCAAAAACCGGCAATAAAACCAGTGCATGTACACATATGCATCTACACATTTCTACATTACATGTAGAAATGTAACTTTCAAAGCGATTGAAATGTTTTTTGATGAAGTTTTGATGCCATTATCCTGAGCAAACAAAAGCCGGGTCGACATGACGCGAAATATGGGGCGCATACTCGTGAGACTCTTCCAACACTAAATAATCGTGCCTCCATGTAGAATTCTGATATATTTTCGATTGCTAGCAATATTGACCGGTATCAGAATTCTCATACATATCTCAAATACTGAGAATAAGTTATATCAAAATTTTGAAATTTCAATTTAGACTGACTCTAAAGTTTTTTATCTCCCGAAAAGTCATAACTTATACCTGAAAAGGACAATTCTGTTTAGAGTTAATGAATGACCTCGACATCGATTTCGGAACTCGTATTTCGAGTTGTGTATATGCGGCTAATGTTTTTTTTTATCGAGAAGGTCCATTTTAACAGAGAAGTACAGGCGATTAAAACCGAAAATAGCATGCATTCATAGCCTATTGCTATCTACCAGCTAATGAAGGCGAATTTGATGCGGTCTTAAATCTTGTGTATCGAAGCGACAGATTACTCGATACGAATTAAAAAATGTCAAATAAAATTGTTTTACCGAACGTAATAGGTACTCGTAGAAGTGGACTTAGTAGCCCACGGCAGCATTTTTAATGTTTTAGTTAATCCCGTCATTTAGTGATTAACTTCTGTGAAGGGCGCATCAAAGTTTGCGGGTACCGACTCTGTACATAATTTGCATTTCACAAGAACACAGAAAAATTTCTATTGATTTCAATGATGTCAGTACTATTTCCAGAACATGGTGTGACTTGCTTCACACATCACTTAAAAACAACTTGAACTTTGTGCAATGAAAGCACATTCCAGACTTAGACTATTGTTTTATTGATATGGTCCATATACACTGTGAAGGTCAGGTATTAAAACCGATAATAGCACACAAGCATAGGTTATTTCTGGCTAACAGAACAGCTGATGATAGGTCGCATTTGATGCGGTATAAAATGATGTTTATCGAATCGCGATGTTAATCGACACGAATAAAAAAGAAATGCCATTTAAAATTGCTTTATCAAATCTTATTGATTGAAAGAAACTTCGTAGACCCTCAACAGCTTTTGTCATATTTGAGATAAATTCCGTCTGATGATGATTAACCTCGAAGGGAGGGTTACTAGGGTTACCATTTCACCAGAATACAGCAAAACAGAGATTGATTTCTGTAATTTCAGTACTGTAGCTGTTTATCACATGGTGTGTCTTGTTTCACACAATACTTCAATAACTTTAATTTCGTGCAATGAAATCATATTCTTGGCTTAACGTTCGAGGATTATTCTTGTTCAATGGCAATGACCAGCCGTTTTAAAAGATTTTAAGTGTCTTTTTTTTAAATTTGTTGTGTATTATCGAAATCCCTGTTATTTTTTGGATGTGATTGTTGTTGAATCATCTTTGATATTTACATGCGGGAGGTTTCTGACTCGAGAATTTGCTTAACCGTTCATCTCCAGTGATGAAATTCTTTCATTTATTCATTCTGTTTTTTTTTTCAATTTCTAATTTGTTTTTAATTATACATGACCCTAGGCTAAAAGCTCTGGTTGTGCTATAAGCTATCCTTTTATGATCGAAGGCATATTGGTGGTCATATTTTAATATCAGTTTATAAACCCAAGAGAAAAGTTCACATCTTTTCAGATGTGTGAAACAGTGCGATCTTTCAGGGAAAATCTATCTACAATTCCTTCGTTATGGCGACGTGTAAATAGTTTACCTCCAGCCAAAAAATTAAACCTTCGTCTCATGAAATTATTCGGTAGTCTAAAAACAGAAGCAAACATGGAGAGAGTCAATTAACGAAGCAAGATATTTTGGATATTACGAAGTGTGTACCATGGGAAATATTCCAGTTAAACCATCTCTTTTCCGATTTTCCAAAAAACGTGTATAGAATATGTGAGGGCCTGCGAGTATTTGAGAAATAATCCACTTACAATGCTTGATCTGTGTAGGACACGCTCAAGCAAGCTACTCTTTTCGTGTAAAGTGAACCGAAAGGACTGATGACAAACCTGGAAAAACCAAAAATGAATTCAAACCCGAGAATGAGAAGAAAAGTTCAACTTGGGTTGTCATGAATTGTTCGAACATGATTATCAAGATTGGATAGGAAAGGAACACTGCACTTAGAAAACATTATCTTTCCTCGAAAAGAGTCTGAGAGATGCCAGTTGTGTCAACTGTTTCTTTTTATCATCATCGTTATTTTAACTTAATGTATTTTCGCCATTTTTTCTTCCTTGGATTTGCAATTTCAGTAATGATATTTTGAGGTTCTTCTTTCTTTGATTATCCATTGAAAATAACTTTCTATAATTACCAGCATTAACTAGTTGAATTACTTTTATGAATTCATTTTTAAGAAATAAATTTTACATATGAATATGCGAATCTTTGAAATATTTGTGAGCATTGACTTAATTTACCTGATCTGGCGATGTTTCGTATTTTAAAATTGATCCTTCTTAAGACGTATTACAAATTCACGACCTCAATGGTTGTGGTTATTGTTGTGATAGTGTACAAACAGTTTGTTACGAACTATTGGATCAGCAATTGAATTTCTTTCGTTTCGCAAAACGTTTGGTATCGCAAACCTTTGATACTCGTAAATTGTAACCAAGATTTTCAGAGAACTTCAGAATTTGTAAAAATTAAAGAAAGTTCATCGTCTGCAGTGGGAATTTGTGGAAAGCCCTGAACTGTGACAATCCAATATTATGAGTAAAGTCAAGGCGATTTTGTTGATTCATATGGAGCAGAACGCTAATGTATTATTTGATGCAAATCGTACTTCATATACATGCACGCCAAAATTCGTAGAGATGTTCCTGATCGCAAACCACATCTAAATTAATCAGTAAAAATTTACTCCGTTCTGGACCGACCTGCATTTCCATGTATTGCCCCAATGTCTCCAAAAAGGGCACATTTTGGATATTCATATAACAGCATATCACAGAACATTTGACTTTTTTGTTTGTTCCGTCGAACTTGTCCAGAAGATTTGACGGTTCTTCGGTGAAATCTTACCTCAATTGTGAACACACCAAATGGGGCTATTTTAGCGGACTTGGGGGCATTACATAGTAATTGGGACCCGGAACATAATTTTATGGATTAATTTTGATTTGGTTTACCATCAGGAACGTCTCCACAAATTTTGGCGAAATGTATGTAGACACCGAAATATGTTAGAAAAATATAAACATAAAAATGCAAATATGGCAACTGTTCAGCGGTTCTCCCTACATGCAGTATTCCGCTCCTGCGAAAAACAAGTATTAGCGTGATTTGAACGATTTTTTTTCTAATGTTCGTAGAGAATTTGACAACACGAAAATGTCGCCTCAGGATGATATATTTAAAAGATTGTCAGCATTCCTGCTTATGGTACTGCTGTATTTTTAAATATTTTTTTTCATTACTCTATTTGATCTTTTGAGGGGAAAGGTGGACGGAATTGTATCAACCCAGATTCTTTTAAATTCACATGAAAAATAAAACGTTTACAGCAGTGCAGCAATGCCAAGAATTCCAGAATCCGCCATGTGCAAATGGAGATTTCTAACAACGTCGGCAAAATCTTTCACTACGAGATTCAGAATCCAGTATCAGACCAGACCCAGTACTGATTACGATATTAACGTTATCTCCTTGTAATTGTTACCTCTTTAAAACTTTCAATTGTGTGAACTGCCTTTAGAAATACATACCCGTTTTAAAATGAAAGAAGGACCGGACATAAAGATTTCACTTTTAAGTTTATTTCAGTTTTCGATGATGCTCTGGGCTAAAGTTTTACTGATCAAAAACAATGGAGATGGAACATATTGCGCAGATGAAAAAAGGAGCTGAAATATGCTGCAACATAAGGAAAATCACGTTGAGAATATCCAACATCTTTCTTACGTACACTCTAGATCACGTACTGAAAAATTATCTTAAAATAAGACAGCAGGTATCTGAAACACTGCTGTAATCTCTTAGTTTAAGACAAGAACGAATTATTAGGATAAAAAAGCGTCTGAAAATATTTAAGATAGGTGGAAATGTTTAATCCTGTCTTAAAATTCTGTCTTAATTTGGATTTGGTATCTTAAATTAAGATAATTCATGCGAATTTAAGATTTTCAGACAGTTTTCGCCTTGTTTGCACCGTCTAAATTTAAGACAGTTTGCGCTGTCTTAATTTAAGGCAACTGCTGTGCTATCTTAATTTAAGACAGCAATGTGCTGTCTTAAATTGTCGAAAGTGGGGGCGAAAATGTAAGAAAACAGAAAATTGGAAATGATATGAGGAAACATAACAGTTGTATTCAATGAAAAATCACATTTAAGAATTTACTGTTATCAGCAAATTTCCCCTAATTTCCATCCTGGCCTTTGACCAGCACCAAAATTTCCCAACACTCAACGTTTTCTGTTCTGAAAAAAATTGTGATGTTAAATAGGCCATCCTTAATTTCAGATTTAGTGTTATAGTCTTCATGTGTAACGATTATTACTCTTGAATGATTAATATAAGAGCTGTTCAATAATTGTTCCTGTTCATGTAACTGTGATGTCAATTGTATCCGGAAGAGAGTGCAGGAATTCAGTCTGATTGGCTGAACCTTTTTTCATTCTTGTCTGAAAAACTTGAGTTAATTTGAGACAATCCACATCTGTATTTCAGGATCAAATATACCTTTCCGTCATAAAGTGCATCTGAATCCAGAATTTAAGATACACTGTATCTTAAATTAAGATTAAAGACAGTTTGCCATCTGAATTCCTCTCTGAATTTCAGACACTAAGATACCTTTCAATCTTAAAATGTGTCTGAAATTCAGTCCTGACTGAAAGTAAGTCATGGAGGGGTATCTGAAATATCCCCCAAATGTCTGAAATTAAGTCCTATCTTAAAGTAAGTCATGGGGGGGTATCTGAAAAGTGTCCCCCCTCTTAAATGGGCGAAAAGTGACTTACTTTAAGACATTTTGAATTAGAGTGTAGTTCGTTTTTAAATTGTCATGTGTCTTGTAACGATTGAAATTTCATATTTCATTGATGCAATTCTGACTTTGGCAACATGCCCGGCCTAATCCTGCGGAGTGTTTTTTTGACATATGTTTTGCAAAACTTGAATTTCCGTATTTCGTTCATGTAATCAGACTTCAGTAACACCTTATGCTTTGTGGATTGCTAAGCTTCGAAATGAATCTAACATTAAATTCTCACGTACATTTTACCTTACATATCGTAAAAAATTAAGTTTACGAAAATGTGTCATCTTGGCTGGAATGTAGGTACTGTAGATATGTGGTAAAAGTTTCCGTGAGTGTTCATATTTGGGCCCCTTAGAATTATTTCATTTCGTCAATTGTAAGTTTATGGTTTACTTACAGCTGGCACTGAGATTGGGTGGCTATTCCCAACAAAATAAAAGTTTTAGGCTCATTTTAGGTATCTCAGCTGTTTAGCTGTATGAGCAATCCACATTTTCTTCCAGATATCGCATGAATAATCCAAATTTTTAAAAACCGTTCTACTTTTAGATAGAAGAATGTGGTTCATATTTTTCAAGCGTTGTTCAATAAAATAATTGAGGGAACAATGTTTTGAGCTTATTATTTGACCGTTTCATGAATTTTATGTAATCTAATAATTTTAACCGTTATAACCATTTTAATCGTGTAAATGAATACATTTTCTGTTCCTATGAATGAATGAATAAATTTTCTCTTACTGTCCCTCAATTTAGTATCGTCCATTCACGTCCATTTGATTACCATTTCTGATCGACATCGGCACGTACATCGAGTGTTATTTTTGAAAAAAAAGTTCATTTGTGCAAAGCAACTCAGAGTGTCTCAGCCGCATCTCGGTCTATGCTGTTGTTGCTTTCCGTGTGCGTGTTTGTCTTTATTCTCTTTTCTGTAGGGAATGTTTGCTACTGGCAGCAAGAGGGGCGCCACCTCGTGAAAATGTGTCTGGGCGAGCCTTTCTTGACCAAACGTTTCCCAACTGTTGGATCGGTAGACGGGGCTCATTGAAATTCGCAAGATCCCCAGACTTGACGCCGATGGATTTTTTCAAGTGTTGATACATCCGGAAGTGGGTTTACGAAAAGCGCAATCCCCGCAAACTCCTGAGCTTCAGGAAAGGATAGAGGTGGAAATTCATTCAGCTGCCAAGAGTAATGGTGTTAGTGCGCGGCGGCGGCGCTGTTCGCGCAGCGGCCGCGCACTAACACCGCCGCCGCCACAAACACTCCAAACACCACCCCCTTCCGCTACGAAACAACCAGCTGTATTTACAACATTTGAAATTCATTTCACACAAACCACCCAGTCGTTTAATCAATGCAGAGAAATTGACCGGGTATACCTGGGACACCATGTACACATAAGAAGCATGAAAGATTATGCGAGTTATGATCATCGCCAATGCTTTCATCAAGTTCACATGGAACTCCTCTGAAATCGAATTGCTGTTGTCGAAGTTGTTAAAGGCGAAGTATCGTCCGAGCTCAAGTTATGCTCATCGAGAATGCTTATCGTCTTATCCACATGTAACTCCTTTAAAATTGAATTGCTGTTGGCGAAGATGTTAAAGGGCGAAGTACCCCACGAACTCAGCCAAGATTACAGTGATGCCCAAAAATTCATGTGTCGATTAAGTTCTGCGTCAGGTGGCTGATGTTTTTGCAAAACGTCTGAAAAACGGTCAAAAGCAGAAATCGTCCCATTTGAGATAGGAAGAATTCCCCTATGCATGGTGAAGTGCACTTGCGACAATATTTTTGGATTTATTACAAATATTGGTGCAATTGAATAGGGTTTGTTCAGTCATTTTGTTCTGACAGATCCGTTCCGGTCAGAATTACAACAGAATATTTTCCAAAGGGGATAAGCGTTGTCGACTTCCGCTGAGAAATCCACTGTCAATCATATAGACAAGCACATTGCGTTTGCTTTATTTATGGCAATCTTACCCACGTAACGCTGACACCGAGGAAATAAAAATCATAAAACTGAGTGTTGAGCGGCAAACTGTAACTATTTCAAAAATTAACACAAAATACAGGAGGTTGGTGGTCACTGGAAAACTCTCACAGTAGCTGTCAGTCCTCTGAAATGGTTTATCATCCGTTCGACGTACGTTGTGGCCGGAAACTGGTCACCTTGGGCAGTTTTGGCCACTGTTTAAATCTGGCCACAGGGAAACTGTATTATTGCAGTAGGTTAATTTAGGATTGTTGGTTTTGGTTTGATTAGGATAGATTAGATCACGTTATGTTTAGGTGGGATGTGAGTGTTTTGTTCAGCATTCAGCTGTGCGTACGTAACCACGTGCGAACAATAATCCGCTGTAATGCGAATTTTAACAATGAGAATATCGGATGAAAGATCTTCAGTCCTTCATCGCCTCGATAAGCAATGTGGCGCCGAGTGGACTGGTGCGTCGCTTTATGTGCTTGAATCCCCAGTTCACCAAAACAAGGTGGATCTGGATCTCGGGCCACAAAATATTTCATGGCGAAAGGGCTTCCGAAAGAAAATGGCATAAACGAAATGGATTTTGTTCGTGAAACAAAATTAAATGAAAATAAATCGACAAACAGGATTAAGTGTAAAAATATTGATATAGCCATAGAAAAATTTATATCGTAAGCGCCACAAGTCTCCCGTTAAGTGGACGAATAGAGTTTGCGTGTTTTCACGCACCGTGGTTCTGAAAATGATGCTCAGTGCGGCAAGGTGACTATCCTCCCGTTTGTGATGATCAGCTAGGGTGAATGCAGAGTGTTCGGGATTGGCGTTCGTTCTGAAAATGGTGGTTTTTGTAGCAACAATACGGCGGCATGAGGCACACCAACGCCCTGTATATAATTCTTGTTTATTTATTGAATTTATTCGAGACCACCACAAAACTCGGAGGATGTGGCTGACAGGGACTGCTACTCGAGTTTCCAACTCCAAAATAACCTGCACGATTCTTGATGCACAACTACGGGATAGTTGAATGCACAAAACATGATGGTCCATGTGACGGGAAACTTACGGCGCTTACGTATCTAGAATATCGAAGGGAACAGCTGCATTGAAGAATAATGATTCGGCCTCTTCTGGATTTTCATTAATTGCTGGTAAAATTGTATCCATTTTTAATTACTCAATGGTTTTCATTCTTATGAGGACCGTGTATCATGCAAGGATATGATGCTCAGGATATTAAGCTATTGCCACTTAATAGGCGCTGGGAATATCTGAGACTCTAACACCTAAAATTTTCTAATGGAGAAAGTCAGAACTTTTAATTCGTGACACTCTCAATTCTAAACTGACAAACTGTCGATCCATTATGCAATTCTCTGTTCCTATGGTAAAGAAAAACCAATATTTTCATTCTTTTTTTTCCCGAAAACTCTCATAGAATGGAAATCACTCCCAAATTAATTCGCTCATCCTCAGATTCGACACCAAATGAAACAATCATGCTTGTAAAGAATTTCGACATATTCCTCATTGCCAATATCACCGAGAAAATTCGAGATTTTTATTCATTTAATTGTTTTTATTCATGTCTCGATTTTTTCTATTTGCTTTATAATCTTGTCTTGTATAGTGTGTAAAATTTTAATTATATTTTCGTATATGTCTGACTAGCTTTGTGCGAATTGATTACTATTTTTCAAGTTACCTAATTCGAAACTCAGGATTTTAACTATTGTTGTGAATTTTTGACAACACATTTTACGGCTACGTTGCAAGAATTGCGAAGACTCTGCAATTTATTTAAAATTGAAAATAAAATGATCTTTCAGAGTCAGGTGCCCTGAAGACCAAGGACTAATTACTTGAGCCCAAAAAGCAGCAAGCGACAATAAATTAAATTCAAAGTCACACACCTCTCAATCGCGCTTGGAACCTACCCCGCCTTCCTTCATAAAAACATTTCTTCTGTCTCAAGTTCGGTCTGTCCCATGTTCTAATGCCTGGCCGTTTTGTAATGTAGACTAAAAAGGGCCACCAAATTTTAGGGACACGAAGCATTGGGCTGGTTGGAATTCCCAACCAAACATCCAACTGCTATAAAAGCGGCTTAATTTTGGCTGCACATTTTAAATTAACGGATGGAAAATATAGCGCCTCGAGAGCAAGACGAATAGCATAAATTCCGAATTGAGTAATTCCGGTGGCATTACGTTCATGCCGCTACGGTGCATAAAGATATGGACCTACAGAGGCCTCAAAACGCTCATGCATGCCTGCTGGCGTGTGGTCTGAAATTACTTCAAGGAAATTTGTGACAAACATTTTGAAAGAAATTAGTCATGGCCGCTCTCGTGGAAACAATCATTAGCAACTCTCAATCGCAATAATATCCCCACACCACTCCACATGACGCCTACCCTACACCTCAGGCTGGCGCAGGCTGTGGTCGTGACATGGCAGAATATCTCGAAGAAATGCCTTTTCCATATGTGAAAGCAACAGGGTGATCAGCTTTATTCTGATAAAAAAACGTGGCAAGTCCTTTAGTTTTCAGCACATTTAAATGAATATCTGTGTTTGATCTCCGGCAGTATTTGAACACATATCCAGTTTTGAATCTTCAAAATTCTAAGGCATTTTCTCCCACCAAAATTCCCTTCAGAAATTCCCTGACAATTCTGAGACTTTTTCAGTTCAAGGTTCACTCCTCTGACCAAAAATGTCACCGTGTATAAGACGTCAGTGGAGACCTTGCTGAAGGTCAACCTAGCCTAAAAATGGAATAAAGCGCAAATTACTTTCCAGAATACCATTAGGCTGTGCCTTTTAGTCTATAGTGCACTATCTTTCATGAGGCAAAAATCGCTACTACTCAGCATAGTCCGTGTTTGCCTGTTATCCAAGTTAGACCAAATTGTCCTGCCAGGAGATTTGATTTACTGAAGGTTTACCAGGTTTCAACTACTACCATTGTTGGGGATCTCTGCTGTTTGGTCAATTGATCTGTCTCATCGACACGATGGCCGTACAGTAAGGAGATATTTGGATATCGATTTTAGCAGTGGAGCATCAGGAGCATCACTGCAGTTTTATTGTACTAAACTTTATCGGCAAGTTGAACTGACTTCGGTTGTCTGTTGTGATAAAAGACACTTTCACTCTGACTACAGCCAACGGTTGTCACAATACGAACTTTGGGTTCATGGCCCTGCAGTGAGGAACAACATATTATTTCGCCAATGACTTCTAATTTTTCACTCCAAGTATTTGTTCTTTTGCCAACTGGCCTCAATCGAAATTGTGAACTTCAAAGAAGTGATTGAGGGGCGTCAACGAGAAACGTCTTGGTGTCTATGTGGTGTACACTTTTTGACAGTGCGGTCTAGTCTGACAGGTCGCCTACTCTGAATGCACTTAATCTCCTAAGAGTGTATTCAATTGAATTATTGTCAGCGCTAATTAAATTGGAAGCGCTACATCTGTCGCACGTCACGTACGGGGAGAATCAGCCACAATTGAATTGTGCGCCGGTCTCGACTGGACGTATCTCAGCGTTTTCTGATCAGGTAGCTTGAATATCTATTCACACAAAAGTTTATTCCTCCCATAACGTATCACGGAGGAAGAGACCCAGATTTAACATTGGGCTCTGGGCCCGCATCGATTGGACTTTTTCTCAGCGGTGTCTGAGCAGGAAGCTTGATCACTCCGTTCACATCAGCTCGGTGGTGACCCAGATTTTATTTAGTTCTGCTCCGGTGTCGACTGGTGTTATTTTCATCGCTGGCATACACGAAATTGCCTTTTCGGTTCACACATCAGATCGAAGAAGATCCAAATTTTATTGAACGCTGACCCAGTCTCGATTGTCTGAAAAGGCTTGGATCCCCTTAGACAACAGGGCCAGAAATCATATCTGCTGAACTCGAAACAACATTTCTAAATCAACACAAGATGGATGAGATAGTTTGCAATTCGAATTTTTCGGTTAAGGTAAGAGGCAGTGTGAATGTTGCGTTGGAAAGGCACATGACGAGTTTACCAGAAAAAGTGACTTTTTTGATCTCTGTTCCCGATTCGATTAATCCCAATATTCGGAAAAAAAACAAATAATTGTGAAGCCGGTCCACTATCATGGCTAAAGGAAAACACAAACATTTATCATTTGCTTAAATTCTGGGTTCGAAAACAAATTTTGTGAACGCGTGTGCTGTCATGGTCGCAGGGAAACAAACACAAAACTTTGCCTTTCGCCAGATAATCCGGGTTATCGGAGAAACCTTTTTTGGAGAACCAGTGTCCCCTCGAGGCCAAGGGGAAACAAACATTTACCATGAAATTAATCCCTTAGTTTGTGAAAACTAAGGTGTCTAACGAACGAACGAACGAACGAACGAACTAACGAACGCTGTGTCCTTTTGCGGAAAATGCGAAAGAAACATTTATCATTCTGTTAATCCCTGGGTTCCGAAATAGAAAATTTGATAAAGTCTCGAGGCGTTGAAGTCGCGTGGTCAATGGAAAGAAAAACATTTGTCTATTGTAACTGCAAGTGAATCTCGTCCAAAGAATTAGTGTTTTCGGAGCTAGGAATGAGACATCCCGACTTTTTTATGGCACACCCCGCAATTACTTTACTTGTACTGTGTATAACTGTATGCATGCATAGATGTGTGCGGGAAGCCATGTCCTATCGACACAGATATGTATAAACCAATCTTTTCCATGTATAATGAGACTTATTTGAGTCTCAAAAGAAATGTTAACTTCAAAGAGATGAGATTTGCGATAAGATTTTTTCATAAATTTTTTTCTTTGCCATGTCGTTTTTACAAATATTTTTTCTAGCCAATGATTTGTTTATGTTGCTGCACTGCTGCATCGGAAAATATTTTATCTTTCAAAGATCTTACGTTTTGAATTCAATGCTGCTCAAGATTTTGAAGTAATATCGAATCATGCGTAACGCTTTGGAGGTGTGTTGAACAAAATGAACTTATATCATCCAAAAAGTTCGTGCAAATAAGTATCTTAATATTTTTGAAATGCAGTTATTCTTCACGGATGTTTTCCATAGTCTTTATCTATCTGAGCTTCCATCTGAAGACCCCAGAGTTGCTCTAAAGTCTGTTGTGGAATGCCCATACCAGCATTTATTTTAAAGACTGGCTGCGTTCGCACTTGTTTAGGGTAATTAACCTGTTATTTCTTATTTTATTTAATTTTCGCATCCACAGTAATTATCTCAACACTAAACACGCTCTCAACTCTACACCTTTACGTAAAAATAGGCTGATTATAATTTTATTTTACTGAGATTTGTTAACGGTATACGACATAAGGGACTATCATCCATAAGGTTCGTCTTGATGTTGGGAAGCACTTCAAATCGTTATAAAGGGTTCGTCATTCCAACGACAAGTTATTCTTTGCAGCACAAGGGTATGCCGCTGCGTCTGAAGTAAACAAGAATTGAACAAGAAAGTTCTGACGCAATAACTGCAAAACCTGACAATTTATCACATATACAAACCGTTTGTATCTCTACAAGCAAAGGAAAAATCGGCATCACGTGCTAAGTCCCCAAAACCAAATAAACAAGAAGATAAAAACCTGAAATGCCAAAACTTTTCAAAATCCCTTATCCCACAAATTCATCAGGTCCAAAAAACCAGAAAATCAACAAAAGCTACGAAACCTACAAAACACACAAAATCAACAAAATCTACAAATCCTAAAAAACATGAAAACATTTATACGATCTTAAAAACTATAAAAACTACTTTTCACAAAAATGAAAGTGGACACAACTCTCAACATGTCCAATCAACAAAAGAACAAAGTCCACAAAACAACATAATCGATATCATGTAAAACTTTTCGAAACACGAAGAACAAAGAAAATGGTCCCAAAAATCTATAAAAATTGTGAAATATTCAAGAGCCACGAAAAAAATCAACAAAGCCCTTACGGTTTCTCAGGTTTCCAACGATTTGTAAAGTTTAAATAGTTTACGGTTATATAGATTTTGGAAGCTTTGAAATTTTTACTGATATTGTAGATGTTATTATGTTGTGTCGGATTGTCTGAAATGGCATTTTGATATATTTGTAAGCTTTATCGGTCTTTTGATTTTGTAATTCTATAGGATCTACGTTCACTGGGTTTTAGGCATATTTAGCTCTGGATGGTTTTGTAGGCTAGGAATTGTCGTTTCATGGGAATCGGAGGTTTGATTAACTTTTGGTCAAATTAAAACTTTTCGACAAAGACCTCGATAACTATAATGCTGGCGACGGGAATCGTAGGACCTCGATAACTATAATGCTGGCGAAGGTAATCGTCCTCGTGTGGGTGTTTCTGCAACCAAATATCATGAATTAATCTGACTCCTGTGCCAAATGAATGAGAACGACTTTGTCGGCAAAACGTTTGTTTTTGAAAATTGATGTTGGCCACATATTTTGTTTTTTAAAATATAATTGATAAAATAATTTGGGTATTCTTGGGGCATGTTTGTACTACTGTGATTGCTGTATAGGTTTTCCGGATTACAACTGGTTGGTAGAGTGTACGTGCTACTGCGGTTTCGGCACGGAATAGTCGTACCTTCTTCTGGTTAACTTTAACTAAATCAGGAATATAATCTATTCACTGAATAGAAGCCCTTACAATCAGGAATAATCATTTCAAGGATGTCAGCAAGATCACTCCACAAGTGAGCAGTGGGTGCTTCTGTGAATGGTGCTCTCTCCCGTCTTGCAGGCATTTTTATGTGTGCCATGCCATCCTGAGAGTACAACAATTTTTGCGGAAAGTGAAACTTCATAACAAGAAAGAGCATGAGATCTTCTGTACACAAATTCAAACGGAATGGGATGAAGAAAATCAATTCTAATCGGATATCCCAAGATGTGCGTGCAAACAAATTTATGAATTTAAAAAGCTTTGAACAGGTAATTGTCAGAGATACAGGTCGATAACCATCAAGCTTGTTAATAGAACCTCCTTTATGACATTGTTGTGTTTATGTCTGCCTTCCAATCATATTTTATAATGCCTTGAATGAGAATAAAGTTAAACTTGGAAGTTTAATATGCATTTAACTTGCATTTGCGAAGGAGCAAATCTAGTAGCCCTTTATTAAGCCCCGGGAGCTTATTGCGAATGATATCTTATTGTTTTTCCTATGCATGGGCATTCTGCCGCGGCAGTCCAACAAAGAGCCCTTGTTTGTAATCCACACAGCTCTGCGTTCACGATACATCTCTCTGAAAAAGTGGATTCGTAAAAATGGAAGAATTGACGCAAGTGACTGTCAGCAGTCTGAAGAATGTTTGATGCAATCATTAAGATTGAGGCTTTTTCCATGTCAAGAATTGACCTGAATTCATAACAGCCATTGTGATATCTTCGATCTTTTTCCAGTGAAATTTAGGCCTCGCAAGAAAGCTTGAGCAGGGGAAAAGAGACGTGGAAAGAGAAGGAAAAGCAGAACAAGTTGAAAAGGCAGACTGTGATAGAAGTTTCAGAAGTTGCATACAGTTAGGAAGCGCAATACATTGCACTTATCACGCATGCATAAGAGGTTGCAGATGGATTGTATAGCTGGCAGGGGAAATTGATAAAATTGAAGCAGTACTTGGAAGTTCAAAGGAGGCTGAAAGGGAAGCTATTTCTATTGCGCTCAAGAGACAGTAAGGCGAGTCGCGAAAGCAGTTGGGATGGATAGGGAAGGCGGTCCCCAGAGCTCATCGGCAGACACAGGCACGGAAATTGAATCGATTGTGGACACAGTCACGGTCCTTGGCAAAAAACGTTGTATGACATTTGTGGCCAGTCTGGGTGACATCCCAGCCCTCTCCATCGCAACTTACGCAACACAACTGGTTCTCCAGTTCCTGGTGGTGGATTGCGCTGCAGGGGAGTAAGGCGAGTCGCGAACGCAGATGTGATGGGCGGGGATAATGATGGGTTGGATTGCTTGTGAGCGAACCATAGGCTTAACAATCTATTTTGCAAATACCGAGGTAAATTTTCTGAATAGTGTAGCCAGTTGTTATCAGATAAGCAATTGCCGGCATTGTACAAAAATGAAAGTCCCACCCGTTCAGCCTGTTATCCAAGTCAGACAAAATTATCCTGCCAGGATATTTCATCGATTGAACATTTCCATGTTCAATCATGAACATTTCCATGTTTGACATCTACAATGTTCCTTTATTGAGAGTCTGTACTTTTCTGCCAATAGATACATCTTGCCCACACGATGACAGCACAGAACGGTTGCTCGGCATTGTTGATTTCAAGATGGTGTGTCGCCCGGTTCACTGCCGTTTTGTGATATTGGTATTTGGTCTGAACTTTGACCGGACTAGAGTTGAATATTGTGACAAATGGAACTCTTGCAAATTTATTGGTTCTAATGCGATGTTCAGTAGGTTCCAGGTCCGTATGTACATGGTGTACCCGTGTTAAAAGAGCAGCCGCTGCAAAATGCCGGCGTGTGAGCTTCAGGATTTAAGTACTTCGCAGCCTAATTACAAACTTTACGGCAGGTATTAGTCATGGAAACATTCATTCGCAGTTGACACATCACGCCACTCTGCATAGGGCCTCTCTGTTACCGAACCTCATTGCAGGCTTTGGTCGTGATTTGGCAAAATGTCTCGATGGAAAAACTAGGCAACAGGGTGTTCATCGAATACTTTCGAAGGAAAATTCACTGATAATTCACAGAGATTTCCAGATTAATTTTCATGAATCTTCCGACCAATCACGCAATCACAATCAATCGAAGAAGATTTGTGGGCAACTATTTTGAACAAACGTTGAGCTCTTAAAAAATCCATATTTTATGAGGTTTTCAGAATTTTCAGATCTCTAGACACCCTGCTTCAAATTAGTGATTTGCTCTACTACACAGATACATATGATTCACAGCCCACATTGCAAAACCACCAAGGAAAATGAAATCAAAAGACGCAAATTTGATTGGGAATTTCGCAAATTAATTCCCTGAATGCAATCAGGCTGCGGATTTTTGTCTATGCTGCAATAACTCTCACAAAGTAAAATCGCAGCTACACAGCATAGTCCGTGTTTGCCTGTTATCCTAGTTAGACCAAATTGTCCTGCCAGGAGATTTGATTTACTAAAGGTGTACCAGGTGCCATTTACTGCCAATGTCGAAGGTTCTCTACTGTCTGGTCAAGCGATATGTCTCTTCGACAGGAATGGCCGCAGTGTGAGAATATAGTAAGGCAGTCTAACTAATTCATCTGAGGAGAATTGCTGCAGATCTCCGTCACCACTGATTAACAGCAGTTCCCAGTAACTGTTGGTTTTGGGCCAAAACCTCACCAACATCTTTCGAAAATTGAGACTATTTGACATTATGACTTCAGTTATGGTCAATGTTTGTTTCAGTTGTTGGCGTCTCTGCCAATTTGCCTTACAAATAAAGGCATAAGACTACTTTCGGTTCAATTAACTCGTCAGTGTTTCTGGCGGAGATTTACCGGTGAGTCTAAGACGTCAACCAAGAAGACGAACTTCACCGAAGGATTTGAGGTTTGCTGAAATTGTCAAGTGTGTGTGACGTTTCTGATTCAAGCGACAGGTCCGTGATTAGGCGGGTGCCTCGACTGTACACAACTCACTTATAAAGAGATTTTCTGGTAGAGCATTCGGCCGTCAATCATTATCTTGTTAAAGAAGTGTATTGCAATAATTGCCAGCACTTGCCTCCTACAACTTGAACAAGTCACCAATGGTTGATAAAAATACCTTGCTGCAGCATCCTTCACAACAACCTACAATGTGTCCTTCACTTTGCAATACTTCGATTTTCACAGTCATGGTAAGTTGAAATAGTTCACAATAGATCGTCGCAGGCGATAATTGACTTCATGTCAATGGAAGAATTGTGCATAGGCAAGGGCACTCTCACTGGTGCATTTGCATTTCTGCTTTTTTCCAGGGTCTGAGATGAGATTGTGCTTCTAGTTTGTTTCTCCAGCGCAGAATCACTTGAATAATTCGTGGCTGGAGGGCAGAAGAGGCATGATATTGTCGATGATCTTTTTTGTTCAAGTGACAAAGTGTACAAAATTCGCTTCTGCATAATCACTATCAATTCCTCTTAGATGTGTGATGAGCAGAATTAAAGAATTTGCTTGGGTCCATCAACATCTAAATATTTTCGTGTTACAGTCTTCGTTCATGGATTTTTTCTCATTCGATGACCATCTCAAGCGCCACCGAAATCCTCAGGAGCGGCTAGATACACACTTTTGGAAGGCCCAACCAGCATTTATGTTTCAATACTGGCCACGTGAAAATTCGCATCTTATCTGGGATAATTGGGCCGACGATAGGAAGACTAGGCCAAGTCAAAAATTTTCGATTTTGAGATTTTGATGTTTCCATACTGAATTTGTGATTCCGCATCTTTTTTTGTTCTATCAAATTTTCTGAAAAACGTACTGAAATTCTGCAATTTCAGTTCAAACACTGAAATTTGGAAATTGTTGCCAGTTCGAGGAAGTGTAGGCCAGCCCCATACTGGCCTACGCTTCCTTACAAGCATTTGTCATTTCGACTGGTGAGTGGAAGACTGGGCTAAAGCATTCAACCCATGAAAATGTGGGCACATCTGCAGTCGAGGAAGTCTAGGCCAACAACTCATCACTGGCCTGATCACTTCCTCACATAAATATGGCATCTCATCTGGTGAGGAAGGTCAAGCCAAGTTGACTATTAATGGCCTGTACAAGTAGTGTGGCTACCTGAACGGTCCGGCGATGGCGTGTCTCTCCCTTGAAGTCTTTTCACAGCAAAATGCGGCTCTTTTGTTGATATAAAAGGTCCATAGCATTCCGAAGTGACGGGAGCACTTGCAGATTGGCATCTCTGGATGATTCGAATTTTTCAAAAATATAAAAAGGCAATAAACCAATTTGTAAAAAAATAAAACCGCACCTTTTGTGACCGCCAAGGCTTGTTGGCTCCTCGGTTCCTTCGTTGCGATTTCGTTTTTGTCCCTTTGGGTCGACCCACCGTTGAATGATCAAAGATCAAACCACAGCTGATTTGCACGATACTCCTCTGTTCACTTGAAGGGAGGCAGAGTGGTAAACCGCACTTTACGCTTGTCAGTTCATTTCCTCGATCGTTTCTTTGCACCACTTCTCATGATTGCCAATATACAAAACATTCCCAACAGAAAAGCAGCCGAATCATCCCAGGGGCGTATACCCTGCCAACATTTTGTGCGCCGTTTTTTTAGGCAGAGCCTGCGCCATGTGCAAGCCATCGGAGAGCTTTCTATGCATGCGTTAAAACCATCAAAACCTAACGAAAGACGCAGGAAAAGCCCTTGTCGATATTTGCGCCAAGCGACCCCAGACAGGCTTTTCTGGTCGCTCGCTTGGTCAGGCGTTCCGGCTTTTCCCGACACAGTTGCAGGACGACCCAAGAAAAGCTCAGAAAAAGCCCATGTCGTTTTTGTACCTTTCGGTGCAAGAAAGACATATCGGCTTCCCGCTTGGCAGGTGAAAGGTTGCGATTTTTTCTGAAGAAAGTATCAGGATGACCCAAGAAAGATGCAGAAAAAGCCCATGTCGTTTTTTGTGCCTTTCGGTGCAAGAAAGACATATCGGCTTCCGCTTGGCAGGTGAAAGGTTGCGATTTTTTCTGAAGAAAGTATCAGGATGACCCAAGAAAGATGCAGAAAAAGCCCATGTCGTTTTTTGTGCCTTCGGTCCAAGAAAGACATATCGGCTTCCCGATTGGCTGGTGAAAGGTTGCGATTTTTTTATGAAGAAAGTATCAGGATGACCCAAGAAAGATGCAGAAAAAGCCCATGTCGTTTTTTGTGCCTTTCGGTGCAAGAAAGACATATCGGCTTCCGCTTGGCAGGTGAAAGGTTGCGATTTTTATGAAGAAAGTACCTATCAGGATGACCCAAGAAAGATGCAGAAAAAGCCCATGTCGCTTTTTGCGCCTTTCGGTGCAGGAAAGACATATCGGCTTCCCGCTTGGCAGGTGAAAGGTTGCGGATTTTTCTGAAGAAAGTATCAGGATGACCCAAGAAAGATGCAGAAAAAGCCCATGTCGTTTTTTGCGCCTTTCGGTGCAAGAAAGACATATCGGCTTCCCGCTTGGCAGGTGAAAGGTTGCGATTTTTCTGAAGAAAGTATCAGGATGACCCAAGAAAGATGCAGAAAAAGCCCATGTCGTTTTTGTGCTTTCGGTGCAAGAAAGACATATCGGCTTCCGCTTGGCAGGTGAAAGGTTGCGATTTTTTCTGAAGAAAGTATCAGGATGACCCAAGAAAGATGCAGAAAAAGCCCATGTCGTTTTTTGTGCCTTTCGGTGCAAGAAAGACATATCGGCTTCCCGCTTGGCAGGTGAAAGGTTCCGTTTTTCTGAAGAAAGTATCAGGATGACCCATAAGAAAGATGCAGAAAAAGCCCATGTCGTTTTTTGTGCCTTTCGGTGCAAGAAAGACATATCGGCTTCCCGCTTGGCAGGTGAAAGGTTGCAATTTTTTATGAAGAAAGTATCAGGATGACCCAAGAAAGATGCAGAAAAAGCCCATGTCGTTTTTTGCGCATTTCGGTGCAAGAAAGACAAATCGGCTTCTCGCTTGGCAGGTGAAAGGTTGCGATTTTTTCTGAAGAAAGTACCTATCAGGATGACCCAAGAAAGATGCAGAAAAAGCCCATGTCGTTTTTTGTGCCTTTCGGTGCAAGAAAGACATATCGGCTTCCCGCTTGGCAGGTGAAAGGTTGCGATTTTTCTGAAGAAAGTATCAGGATGACCCAAGAAAGATGCAGAAAAAGCCCATGTCGCTTTTTGCGCATTTCGGTGCAAGAAAGACAAATCGGCTTCTCGCTTGGCAGGTGAAAGGTTGCGATTTTTTATGAAGAAAGTACCTATCAGGATGACCCAAGAAAGATGCAGAAAAAGCCCATGTCGTTTTTTGTGCCTTTCGGTGCAAGAAAGACATATCGGCTTCCCGCTTGGCAGGTGAAAGGTTGCGATTTTTCTGAAGAAAGTATCAGGATGACCCAAGAAAGATGCAGAAAAAGCCCATGCGTTTTTGCGCTTTCGGTGCAAGAAAGACAAATCGGCTTCTCGCTTGGCAGGTGAAAGGTTGCGATTTTTTGAAGAAAAGTACCTATCAGGATGACCCAAGAAAGATGCAGAAAAAGCCCATGTCGTTTTTTGTGCCTTTCGGTGCAAGAAAGACATATCGGCTTCCCGCTTGGCAGGTGAAAGGTTGCGATTTTTCTGAAGAAAGTATCAGGATGACCCATAAGAAAGATGCAGAAAAAGCCCATGTCGCTTTTTGCGCCTTTCGGTGCAAGAAAGACATATCGGCTTCTCGCTTGGCAGGTGAAAGGTTGCGATTTTTTATGAAGAAAGTACCTATCAGGATGACCCAAGAAAGATGCAGAAAAAGCCCATGTCGTTTTTTGCGCCTTTCGGTGCAAGAAAGACATATCGGCTTCCCGCTTGGCAGGTGAAAGGTTGCGATTTTTCTGAAGAAAGTATCAGGATGACCCATAAGAAAGATGCAGAAAAAGCCCATGTCGTTTTTTGCGCTTTCGGTGCAAGAAAGACATATCGGCTTCCGCTTGGCAGGTGAAAGGTTGCGATTTTTCTGAAGAAAGTATCAGGATGACCCATAAGAAAGATGCAGAAAAAGCCCATGTCGTTTTTTGTACCTTTCGGTGCAAGAAAGACATATCGGCTTCCGCTTGGCAGGTGAAAGGTTGCGATTTTTTCTGAAAAAAGTATCAGGATGACCCAAGAAAGATGCAGAAAAAGCCCATGTCGTTTTTTGTACCTTTCGGTGCAAGAAAGACATATCGGCTTCCGCTTGGCAGGTGAAAGGTTGCGATTTTTCTGAAAAAGTATCAGGATGACCCAAGAAAGATGCAGAAAAAGCCCATGTCGTTTTTTGTACCTTTCGGTGCAAGAAAGACATATCGGCTTCCGCTTGGCAGGTGAAAGGTTGCGATTTTTTCTGAAAAAAGTATCAGGATGACCCAAGAAAGATGCAGAAAAAGCCCATGTCGTTTTTTGTACCTTTCGGTGCAAGAAAGACATATCGGCTTCCGCTTGGCAGGTGAAATGCTTGCGATTTTTTCTGAAAAAAGTATCAGGATGACCCAAGAAAGATGCAGAAAAAGCCCATGTCGTTTTTTGTACCTTTCGGTGCAAGAAAGACATATCGGCTTCCGCTTGGCAGGTGAAAGGTTCCGATTTTTCTGAAGAAAGTATCAGGATGACCCAAGAAAGATGCAGAAAAAGCCCATGTCGTTTTTGTGCCTTTCGGTGCAAGAAAGACATATCGGCTTCCGCTTGGCAGGTGAAAGGTTGCGATTTTTTCTGAAGAAAGTATCAGGATGACCCAAGAAAGATGCAGAAAAAGCCCATGTCGTTTTTTGTACCTTTCGGTGCAAGAAAGACATATCGGCTTCCGCTTGGCAGGTGAAAGGTTGCGATTTTTTCTGAAGAAAGTATCAGGATGACCCAAGAAAGATGCAGAAAAAGCCCTTGTCGTTTTTTGTACCTTTCGGTGCAAGAAAGACATATCGGCTTCCGCTTGGCAGGTGAAAGGTTGCGATTTTTTCTGAAGAAAGTATCAGGATGACCCAAGAACGATGCAGAAAAACCCATGTCGTTTTTTGTGCCTTTCGGTGCAAGAAAGACATATCGGCTTCCCGATTGGCTGGGGAAAGGTTGCGATTTTTTTATGAAGAAAGTATCAGGATGACCCAAGAAAGATGCAGAAAAAGCCCTTGTCGTTTTTTGTACCTTTCGGTGCAAGAAAGACATATCGGCTTCCGCTTGGCAGGTGAAAGGTTGCGATTTTTTCTGAAGAAAGTATCAGGATGATTCTAGAACGATGCAGAAAAACCCATGTCGTTTTTTGTGCCTTTCGGTGCAAGAAAGACATATCGGCTTCCCGATTGGCTGGTGAAAGGTTGCGATTTTTTTATGAAGAAAGTCGCAGGAAGATGAGAGAAAGATGCAGAAAAAGTCCAGGTCCCTTTTCGTGCTTTATGGCGCAAGAAAGACACAACGTCTTGGCCCACAGACGCTTTTCCAGAGAAAGGCGCGGAAAGTTCCAAGAGAGGCGCAAAATACACATAGCTTCAAACTAAAGCAGCGTTTTGCACCTTTCTTGGGACGTTCTGCGCCTTTCTATCAATTCACATACCCCTCAAATATGGTGAGTTGCCAACAACCAGCTGGCATGAAAATAAATTGAGAGTGAAAAAAGCAAATGACCCATTGTGTCAACCGGTACATCCGGACATCTGCAAATCGCAAAATCATTGGGGGACATAAGATGATGCTTGCCAAAAATGGATCGTTCCGGGAGACAATCCATGAAAACGGAAGCATCATATCATTCTCTTCCTAAATGCTTTTGACAGCCGTTCTTGAATTTTTAGAAAGTTTCTTTCGATTTTTTGCAGGTTACGGTGAATTACATTTCGGACTAAGATTTTTTTCGGCGCCCCTCGCTCAGTGTGGCAGACGCTTATTTCGGTGAAAGCTTCATATTTCGGCGAATTTCACCAAAATTCAAACTCTACGTACAAATTCAAATCTATGTCTCAAAACATGAATATGTTCAAGTGAAAAAATGTTTTGAGATTGACTTCTTTCGCAGATTACCTTTGGTTTGCGTGGATTGCTACAAATTTTCATGAGTTAATTCGACAAGATTGAGTTTCTTTTGGTAGAGTTCGGTTAGGATCCGATTGGCTGTTAGAAAAGGTTTGGTTAGGTTATCTTCATTCTCATCATTTGCATGGTGAGCAGACTGTTATACGGCCGGTGGCTCGGCACGAACCTTGTTGCACACCTGGGACTCGAAAGTAGATTAATGCCCCACAATCGGCTCATGCCAACCCAAAGAAATTCCCGAAGAGAGTCATGCTCTGCAGAGCGAAAACGTGTGGATTACGATATGTGGCTTCTCTGAGGTGTAACCTGCCCGACCTCCGATGGACCTGCAACAAGAGGTGTTCTTTCACGAACTCATTGTGATGAGAACTCCTTAACGCCCATCCGAAGGACGAAGGGCTTCGGCCTCTAAGCCACATCAGGGGTTCAACGACTCTCCAAGTGCAATTCAAGTTCAACCAAGGTTAATCGCCAAACAAACATGTTCATGGTCAAACATCGGTTAAGCGTGGTCAAACATGGCAATACCATTTTTACCCATGGTGTATGTTCAAGCAAATCCGACTTATCTAATCGCCCAATGCCTTATTTTCCATCAAAGAAATACACGAAATGCTCATATCTGCAAAGATTTTTCGGTCCACCTATTTTTAGGATATTCCTAAAAAATTGTAAAGTATCTGTAGGCGATGCCTTCCGTTTCGAGGCAGGGAGATTCTCCTGAAAGTCAAATGCAGAGCAAGATGTGATGGCATTTCCCGCAATCGTTCCTTTACCAGCAAATACCATGCCATGTCTCTATATGCGAACGCATGACAACAACAGAAAGCAGCGCCTGCTCCTCTGAGTTGAGATGGCTTTGTCCAACACGAGCAACGTATCCATGGACGAAAGAAGCAAAGTTCTCTCTCATGACACTTCGCATGGGGGTTGACCAGCATAGAACGACAAAGCTTCATCTCCAGTGCGAACATCTTTCGTTTCTCTTTATTTGAGTCCGCGTCCTCTTGCAGTGTGTCACTCCATGCATGTGTTTACCTGCCTCGAGGCCCTTTTGGTTTGTTTAAAAGGCATGGGCCCATTGCATGGGCCTCACTTTTTGCCGCCGTATCACTTTTGTTCACTGCATCACTTGGTGGGACGTTGTCACCGTCACCATGGCCTTGCCTTACTCCATTGTGCAAAGAATGGACAGAGACACAACGCTTAATCGTTTTATTGGTCCCGTCAATCACAAAGCTAAATCACCCAATTTCATTGCTATCCGTCTCACACATTTTGCCACGGTTACTTTTTTTGCGGAAGTCCGCACTGAGGTGGACAATCAAAAAGCTGGCTTAGTTTTCCTCAACTGCCACAATCACAGAAATGTGAATGAGGAAGCTAAGGCCACGATATGCTGGCCTACTCTTCCTCAGGGTCTGACTTTTCCGATTATTCGGACGGTTTTTCGCGTTTATCCAACATCGAAGAAAACTAACTTGGCCTAGTCTTCCTTTCGTCGGCCCAATTATCCTGCTACAGCATTAATTAAATCCGCCTCCACAGTCACTATCGCAATGTTCAAATGTTCAACATAATCTCATCTATAAACCTTTACGATCAAAAATTATTGTGTCGATTAAGTTTTGCGTCATGTGAAATGTTGACAAAAATGGCTGAAGTTTTTCAGACAACAAAACCTTGGAAGTTTTGCAAAAAGTCTGAAAAACGGACAAAAGCAGAAATCATCCTGTTTGAGATAGGAAGAATTCCACTGTGCCTGGTGAAGTGCACTTGCGACAACAGTTTTGAAATAATTACACATATTGGTGCAATTGAATAAAGTGTGTTCAATCATTTTGTTCGGACAGAACCGTTCCGGTCTGCTATTACAACAGAATATCTTCCAAAGGGCGATAAGCGTTGTCGACTTCTGCTGAGAAATTCACTGCCAATCATATAGACAGGCACATTGCGTTTGCTTTATTTATAGCAATCTTACCCACGTAACACTGACTCCAAGGAAATACAAATCATAAAACTGTTGAGCGGTAAACTGTACCTACTTTTAAAATTCACACAAAATACAGGAGGTTGGTGGTCACAGGAAAACTCTCACAAAAGTTTTCAGTCCTCTGAAATGGTTTATCATCCGTTCAGCGATATACGTTGTGGCCAGAAATCTGGCCGCCTTGGGCAGTTATGGCAAGTTTCATAATCTGACCGATCGAATCTACGAAAGATTCGATCAGCAGATCGATGTTTAGGGTTATTATGTTTGGTTGGGTTGGGTTAGAATAGATCACGTTACGCTTAGGTGGGATGTGAGTGTTTTGTTCAGCATTCACCTGTGCGTACGTAGCTACGTGCGAACAATAATCCGTCGTAATGCGAATTTTCACAGTCAGTATTTTGACTTTTCCTTCATCTGGCCAAACAATGTGACATTTCATGAATCTAAATTTGTCTTTCGTACGTTTGGCTCAATGGAAGATCGCGAATTGCAAAAACTGCGAAAGGAAATATTTGCGGTTGATCAAAATGATGTCTTGGGAATATCGGATTAAAGATCTTCAGTCCTTCATCGCCTCGATAAGCAATGTGGCGCCGAGGAGATTGGTCCGTCGCTTTAAGTACCTGAATCCCCAGTACAACAAAACAATATGGTGAATCTGGATCTCGGGCCGCAAAATATTTCATAGCGAAAGGGTTTCCGAAAGCAAATGGCGTAACCGAAATGGATTTTTGTTCGTGAAACAAAATTAAATGAAAATAAAACGACAAACGGGATTAAGTGCTTAAAAATATTTATGGAGCCAAAGAAAAATTTATATCGTAAGCGCCACAAGTCTCCCGTCAAATGGGATAGAGTTTGCGTGTTTTCTCGCACTGTGGTTGTGAAAATGATGCTCAGTGCGGCAAGGTGGCTATCCTCCCGTTTGTGATGATCAGGTTGGGTGAATGCATAGTGTTCGGGGTTAGCGTTCTTTCTGAAAATGGTGGATTTTGTAGCAACATAGCGGCGGCATTAGGCACACCAATGACCTGTGGTTAATTCTTATTTATTTATTGAATTTATTCGAGACCACCATAAAACTCGTAGGAGGTGGTCGACAGAGACGGCAACTCGAGTTTCCAACTCCAAAATAACCTGCCACGATTCTTGATGCACAACTACGGGATAGCTGACTGCACAAAACATGATGGTCCATGTGACGGGAAACTTACGGCACTTATACCGTGTTTACATCTGAATTTTTAATGATCATTAAAAGGAAGCTCATTAATCGAAACTGTCGATTAATAATCATTTATTTTGACCCGTTTACATTTGCATTTTCGCCAAACATCATTAAAAAAGACTGCGGATTGCGCTTGCTGTTCCCTTGAAAAAATCGTTGCCGGAAACAGCAACAGTGAAAATATGAGCGTTCATTTAGAACAGAATTACCAGCTTGGGGATATAGATCAGTAGTAGAGCATTCGACTGCAGACCAAGAGGACCCGGGTTCAATACGCAGTCGCTCCACAAAATTTTCAGATTCCATAAAAAATGTTTTTTATTTTTCGTGGGTATTTGAAGCTATTCCGTCTTTTTCTTTTCTGGAATTTGGTGTCCTTGAATGGTCAGCAACATTTCAGCAGCATGATTTGATGAATTTGCGCCTCTGTATACGTTCAAAAGTGCTCAAGCGACCCCAAAACCACGAAACGTTTTGAACGTCATTAAAATAAATTATGTTCGGAACATAATTAAAATAAATGATCTTCCTGATGACGTTCCCTAATTTTGGGTGTTCACATCTAAAATTAATGACAAAAACTGAAAATTAAATTATGTTCCGGAACGTCATTAATCGAAAAAATTGGAAAAAAGCGTTTACACTTGCGATTTTGATGATCATTAACTTTTTAATGATAATTAAAAAACAGATGTAAACAGGGTATTACGTATCTAGAATATCGAAGGGAAGAGCTGCATTGAAGAATAATGATTCGGCCTCTTTTCTTCTGGATTTTCATTAATTTTGCTGGTAAACATTGTATCCCATATTTTATTGCTCAATGGTTTTCATTCTTATGAGGCCCGTGTATCACGCAAGGATATGATGCTCAGGATATTAAGCTATTGCCACTTCATAGGCGCTGGGAATCTCCGAGACTCTAACACCTAAAAATTTCTTATGTAGAAAGTCAGAACTTTTAATTCCTGACACTCTCATTTCGAAACTGACAAACTTTAGATCCATTTTGCAATTCTCTGTTCCTATGGTAAAGACAAACCATACGTTCATTCTTTTGTCCCGAAAACTCTCATAGAATTGAAATCTCTCCCAAAAGAATTCAACCTTCCTGAGATTAGACACCAAATGAAACATTCATGCTTGTAAAGAATTACGGCATATTCCCCATTGCCAATATCACCGAGAAAATTCGAGATTTTTATTCATTTAATAGTTTTTTATTCATATCTTGATTTTGTCTATTTGTTTATAATCTTGTCTTGTACAGTGTGTAAAAATTTTGATAACAATTTTTCAAGTTAGATAATTAAAACTCAGGATTTTGACTATTGTTGTGCATTTGTGACAACACTCTTTACTGCTACGTTGTAATAATTGCGAAGACTCTGCAATTAATTTAAAATTGAATTTAAAATGATCTTTCAGAGCCAGGAGCCCTGAAGACCAAGGATTAATTACTTGAGCCCAAAAAGCAGCTAGCGACAATAAATTAAATTCAAATTCACACCTCTTCATCGCGTTTGGAACATACCCGGCCTTCCTTCATAAAAACATTTCTTCTGACTCAAGTTCGGTCTGTCCCATGTTTTAATGCCAGGACGTTTTGTAAGGTGGGCTAAAGAGGGCCACCGAAATTTAGGGACACGAAGCATGGGGCTGGTTGGAATACCGAACCAAACATCCAACTGCTTTGAAAGCGGCTTAATTTTGGTTACACATTTTAAATTAACGGATGGAAAATATAACGCCTCGAGAGCAAGACGAATAGCATAAATTCCGAATTGAGTAATTCCGGTGGCAGGACGTTCATGCTGCTACGGTGCATAAAGATATGGACCTACAGAGGCCTCAAAACGCTCATGCATGCCTGCTGGCGTGTGGTCTGAAATTACTTCAAGGAAATTTGTGACAAACATTTTGAAAGAAATTAGTCATGGCCGCTCTCGTGGAAACAATCATTAGCAACTCTCACTCGCAATAATATCCCCACACCACTCCACATGACGCCTACCCTACACCTCAGGCTGGCGAAGGCTGTGGTCGTGACATGGCAGAATATCTCGAAGAAATGCCTTTTCCATATGTGAAAGCAACAGGGTGGTCAGCTTTATTCTGATCAAAAACGTGGCAAGTCCTTGAGTTTTCAGCACATTTAAATGAATATCTGTGTTTGATCTCCGGCAGTATTTGAACACATATCCAGTCTTGAATCTTCAAAATTCCAAGGCATTTTCTTCCACCAAAATTCCCTTCAGAAATTCCCTGACAATTCTGAGACTTTTTCAGTTCAAGGTTCACTCCTCTGACCAAAAATGTCACCGTGAATAAGACGTCAATGGAGACCTTGCTGACGGTCAACCTAACCAAAAAATGAAAAATAACGCAAATTACTTTCCAGAATACCATTAGGCTGTGCCTTTTAGTCTATAGTGCACTATCTTTCATGAGGCAAAACTCGCTACTACTCAGCATAGTCCGTGTTTGCCTGTTATCCAAGTTAGACCAAATTGTCCTGCCAGGAGATTTGATTACTGAAGGTTTACCAGGTTTCAACTACTACCATTGTTGGGGTTCTCTGCTGTTTGGTCAATTGATCTGTCTCATCGACACGATGGCCATACAGTAAGGAGATATTAATTGGACATAGTTGATTTCAGCAGTGGAGCATCAGGAGCATCACTGCAGTTTCATTGTACTTTTAATTTTATCGGCAAGTTGAACTGACTTCAGTTGTCTGATGTGGTAAAAGACACTTTCACTCTGACTACAGCCAACGATTGTCAAGATACTTGACCTTTGGGCTGATGGACCTGAAGTGAGGAACAACAGATTTTTCACTTCAAGTGTTCATTCGTTTGCCAACTGGCCTCAATCGAAAAACTTCTTAGTGTCTGTGTGTTGTAGACTCTTGACAGTGCGTTCTTGTCGGATAGTTCGCCTACTCTGAACGCACTTAATCTCCGGAGAGATCCAGGTCGATCTGTGGTCTGCCTCGGTGAATTCATTTGATTGATTGTCAGCGCTAATTAAATTGCAAGCGTGCTTCATCTGTCCGCACGTCACGTAAGGGGAGACTCAGCCCTAATTGAGCTCTGGGCCGGTATCGATTTGACTTTTCTCAGCGTTGTCTGATCAGGTAGTTCGAGTATCTCTTCGTACAAATGTATATTCCTCCCATAACGTATCACGGCGGAAGAGACCCAGATTTAATATTGTGCTCTGGGCCTGCGTCGATTGGACATTTTCTCTACGTTGTCTGATCAGCAAGCTTGATAACTCCGTTCACATCAGCTCGGTAGTAACCCAGATTTTATTTAGCTCTGCTCCAGTGTCGATTGGTGTTATTGTCACCGTTGTCATACACGAAATTGCCTTCTGAGTTCAAACATCACATCGGAGAAGAACCAAATTTGATTGAACGCTAACCCAGGCTCGATTGTTGAAAAGGTTTGGATCACTGGGCAACAGGGACTGAAATCATCTGCCGAACTCGAAACAGCATTTTCAAATCAACACAATATGGATGAATTAGTGTGTAATTCTTCGAATTTTCCGGATAAGGTAAGAGGCAGAGTGAATGCTGTTTTGCAATTACACGTTACGAGTTATCTAGAGTAAGGGACTTGTTTAAATCTCTGTTCCCGATTCGATTCATCCCTATATTTGAAAAAACAAAAATTTGTGAACCCGGTCCCCTATCGTGGTTAAGGGAAAACACAAACATTTATCCTTTGCTTAATCTCTGCGTTCTAAAATAAATTTTGTGTAAGCGTGAACTGTCATGGCCACAGGGAAGGTCAAACCTTTGTTATTCGCCAGATAAACCCTGAATTCGGTGAAACCTATCTTGGGGAACCGGTGTCCTCTCTCGCATAATGGGAAACAAGTATTTACCATGAAATTGATCCCTGAGTTTGTGAAAACTAGGAATGCTGTGTCCTTTAACGAAATGGGCGAAACAAACATTATCATTATGTTAATCCCTGAGTTCGGAAAAACAAAATTTGATAACTCGAACTATCATGGTCAATGGTAACAAAAACATTTGTCTTTTGGCAGTGCAAGTGCATCTCATCCACAAAATTTAGGTTTTCGGAACTGGGAATGAGACACCATCTAGTGTTTTTTCCAGAACACCCCGCGATAACTCCACATGTGCTGTATAACATTATACATGTTGTGTTAATCCATGTCCTATGGATATAGATATCCATAAACCAATATTTTCCGTGAATAACGAGATGCATTTGAGTCTTAACACAAATGTTAAATTCAAAAAGTACATACCCGATAAGATTTCAAACTTTTCGAAACATGAAAAACAAATAAAACGACTAAATTTAATTCGTCTGAAAATTCTGCTAACAAAAACATTCTACAACAAAATTCTATAAAAATTGCAGATTATACAAGACCAACAAACAAAAATCAACAAAGCTTTGACGGTTTTACAAGTTTCTCACGATTTGTGAGGTTTCAATTTTTACGGTAAAATGTATAGGTTATGTAAGCTTTGGAATTTTCTGATTGGCGTTTTGATAGTTTTGAAGGCTTTATCGGTTTTTTGATTTTGTAATTCTATAGTATCTTTGTTTTCTGGGGTCTGGGTATCTAGGTCAAGATGGTTTTGTGGCTTTGCGCTTTTTTGCGGAATTGTCGTTTCAAGCGCGTTATGGGGTTTTTGCAGATTTCTGTGGATTCGAGTGGTTTCGGACACGATGAGCAAAGTCAAACAGTACATGCGTAAACGGATTTATGTGATTATCATCTTGAATTCGATAATTATTATCGATGAAATTACAAGTTTAAAGGCCTGATGGTTATTTCGTTTTTATTCGTTGAGAGGTCAGATTAGCTATTGATCAAATTACAACGATATCGACAAAGACCTCGCTGACGATAATGCTGGCAAAGTAAATCGTCCTCGTTCGTGTGTTTCTGTACACCAGACATCATGAATTAGTCTGGCTCCTGTGCAAAATGAATGAGCACGACTTAATTAGAACAAACATATCATTTTGTAAATTGATGTTGGCTACATATTTTGACGGGCAAATAAGTGCAGCCGATTTTTGGGAAATGGGGGGATCAGCAGATTCAGATATAAGCTGGAGATATGGGATATTTGGAGAATAGACTGAAGTTCAGAACTAAAATGATAAGCGATTGAAGGCCTTGAACGCAAACGAAAGTTCCAGGTACGAAAACAGAGCTAAACCAAACTCCAAGCGCAATAAATTTCTCGGTTCAAAATTAGTCATGTAGCTATGCAGCTGGAGGGAGATAATAAAATCCATTCCTCGGCAAAAACACGAGTCATTCTATCAATATTTAGCAATGAATGAATTTTAGTACAATGAGATTTATCTATTGATAAAATAATTCAAGTCCCTAGGCCATAAATCCCTAGGCCATGTTTACACTTTTGTGCTTACAGTTTTTTCGATATGTACAGGTTTTCCGGATTACAAGTGGTGGGTAGAACGTGCGTGCTACCGCGGTATCTGCACTAAATTGTCGTACCTTCTCCTGGCTAAGTTTAACTGAACCATAAAGAAACCTATTGACTGAATAGAAGCCCGTATAGGCAGGAATATTCTTATCAAAGAGGCCATCAATCCAACTGTACAAGTGAGCAGTAGGTGCTTTTGCGAATGGTGCTCTGTTACGTCTTGCAGCCATTTTGTGTCTGTCATACCACCCTGAGAGCAAAACAATTTTTGAGGAAAATATCATCCCATAACAAAAAAGAACAGATCTTTTGGACATAAACCCGAACCGACTAGTATGAAGAAAATCAATTCTCGTCAGATATCCCAAGATGTGCGTGAAAATATCTTTTTCACCCTGGACGGGAGTCCGGTCAAAGAGCCATCAGGCTTTTTGACAGGACTTCCTTTTTTGGCATTGGAGTGTGTATGGCTGTTTTCCAATCATCTTATATAATGCCTTGAATAAGAATCACGTTCAACATGGACGTTGTTTTGCCACAACCAAAAGAAGGTGACTATCTAATCAGGCGAGAGGAAACATGTCGGGACCAGGTGGGCTTCTCACTTTGCGTCCCAACAACATCTTAAGTAAACCGTCTTTGCTGGTAATATCAAAGAGAAATGCATTCTGCAAAGACAGAGGCAAAGCCACATGATTCAAAAGTAAAGACATGTTATTCTGAAAACGCAAGAAAAATAGTCATTGAGTAATGTTGGACCATCCATTGTGCTTCCTTCAGCTGCATGATGGAATAGAAAACTATCATTGCTTCACACAGATTTCATGTACGAATACATCCGAAAAGCCCGAGAATGGTCACTTTCCACAGATTTAGCAATAAACCAGCAAAAAGCAGGAAGTTCATTTGGCACATTCATCTTTCGCCATATCGAATTAAATTTTATTCGTATCCTGGGGAGGTCGTCTCCACCGAAAAGTTGCATTTGACTTTCTTTTTCGAAGGAGCAATGCCGATAACTTATTATTCAGCCACGGGAGCTTATTGCGAATGATATGTTATTCTTTTTCCCATGCATGGGCATTCTGCCGCGACATTCCAACAAAGTGCTCTTAATTGTAATCCACATAACTGCATTCACGATACACTTTCTGAAAAAGTGATTTGTAAAAAGGGAAGAATTGAGGTCTCCAGTTTATCTTGGAGTAATCGGGACAGGACTTGAATTTAACTGGAGGTCCACGACGTAAATTGACATTTGGGCACTTATCGGGCATAAGAGTTAGCAGCACGGACTCGTGACAAGATAACCCATGAACCACGTGAGACTAATGACGGTGAATAGAAATTGATGATAGCCAAACTCAAAAACTTACACACGAATTTATGATTTGAGATGGGTTAGTGACTATCTGTCTGAAGAATGTTTGATGCAATCATTTAGATTGAGGCGTTTTTTATGTCAAGAATTGGCCTGAAGTTCATAACAGCCATTGTGATATGTTCGGTATTTGTACAGTGAAATTTGGGCTTCCCATGAAAGCCTGCGCAGGGGAAAAGAAACAATGGAAAGAGAAGAAACAGCAGGAAAATAATTTGAAATGGCAGACTGTGGTAAAGACAGTTGCATATAGTTTGGAAGGGCAATACCTAGCGCGCATGCATAAGAGGTTTGATACGGGATTGTATAAATGGCAAGGGAAATTGATAAACTTGAAGCAGGACTTGGAAGTTCAAAGGAAGCTGAATGGGAAGCTATTTCCTCACTGTGATGAAACACAGAAGTGGCTCCTTCGGGTGGCTCCCCTGCCTCCTCAATCGCAACAAACTTTACACTACAAGCCCTCCCATACCTACTGCTGGGTTGCACTGCAGGGACAGTAGAGCCAGTCGCAGTTGCAGTAGGGATGGAGAGGGAAAGTAGTCCCCAGAGCGCATCGGCAGATACAGGCATGGAAATAGAATCGACTGCGGACTTAGTTTATTTTCAGTTGTAAGCAAAAAACGTTGAATGATATTTGTGGCCAGTCTGGAAGACATCCCAACCCTCTCTGTCGCAACTAACGTAACGCAACTGCTCCTCCAGTACCTGGTGGTAGATTGCGCTGCAGGGGCGGTAAGTCGAGTCGCGAACGCAGATGTGTTGGGCTGGGATAATGATGGGTTTGATTGCATGTTAGCAAACCATGTTCTTAAAAATCTATGTTGCAAATTCCGAGGTAAATGACACTCACGCCAAGATGCCATTGCGCCAGGCAACGAACAGAGCCGAAAACGCATCGAACAGACGACAAAATTCTGCCAAATTCCGAAAAGAATTTTGTGTGCGGGTTCAGATTACAAATTTTCTTTATAAGTTAGCCATTTGTAATTAGATAAGCCATTGCCGGCATTGCACACAAATGAAAGTCCCACCCGTGCTGCCTGTTATCCAAGTTGGACAAAATTGCCCTGCCAAGAGATTTGATTTATATTGGTTAACCTGGTGTCATCTACAATGTTCCTTTGTTGAGGGTCTATACTTTTTCCAATTGACACGTCTTGCTGACACGATGGCAGCGCAGAAAGGACTATCGCGACGGCTTATTTCAATTGTGCAGGATCGCTCAGTTTACGGCAGTTGAGATACTGGTATTTGGTCTGAACTTTGACCGGACTAGAGTTGAGTATTGTGACAAGTGGAACTATGGCAAAGAAATGGTTCAAATCTAATTACTTGGCAACTTAATTACAAACTTTACACCAGACATTAGTCATGGTAATATTCACTCGAAAGCCTCATGCCCAAGGGACATGTCACGCCACTCTGCATAAGGCCTCTCTATTACCGAACCTCATTGCAGGCTTTGGTCGTGAGATGGCAAAATATCTCGATTGCAAAACTGGGCAACAGGGTGTTCATCGAATTTTTTTGAAACAAATTCCCGGACTATTCCCAAAGTTTGCCAGATTCATTTTCATGAATTTCCCTACCAATCACGCAATCGAAGAAGATTTGTGTGCAACTATTTCGAACAAACTTTACGATTTTCATTCTCCATAATTCAAACTTCGTTTAAGAATACCCTTACGTTGAGCTCTTCAAAAACCCATATTTTACGAGGTTTCCAGAATTTCAGGGTCGCTAGGCACCCTGCAGCAAATTAATGATTTCCAAACACTCTACAGATATGATTCACAGCCCACACTGAAAAGCCACCAAGGAAAATGATATCGAAAGGCACAAATTTCATAGGCATTACGCAAATTAATTCCCCGAATACAATCAGACTGCAGCTTTTAGTCTATGCTTCAATCTCTAGACAAGAAGAAAAATCGCTGCTACTCAGCATAGTCCGTGTTTGCCTGTAATCCAAGTTAGACCAAATTGTCCTGCCGGGAGATTTGATTTACTGAAGGTGTACCAGGTGCCATTTACTGCCAACGTCGAAGGTTCTCTACTGTCTGGTCAAGGGATATATCTCTTCGACAGGAATGGCCGCAGTGTGAGAATATAGTAAGGCAGTCTAATTAATTCATCTGAGGAGAATTGCTGCAGATCCCCGTCACCATTGATTATCAGCAGTTCCCTGTCGCTGTTGGTTTTGAGCCAAAACGTAACCACATCTTTCGATTATTGTGACTATTTGACATTCTGACTTCAATTATGGTCAATATTAGCTGTAATTGTTGGCATCTCTGCCAATTTGCCTTAATAAAGGCATAAGACTCCCGCGGTTTAATTAACTTGTCAGTATTTCAGCCGGAGATTTGCCTGTGAGTCTGAGACAACTCAATCAAGGCGACGAACTTCACCGAAGAATTTGAGTTTTTCAGACAGTTTCAGTGTGTGTGCCCTTTCTGATTCGAGCGACAGGCCCGTGATTCGGCAGGTGCCTTGACCCACCGTACAGAACTCACTTCGAAAGAGATTGCACTGGTAGAGCATTCAACCGTCAATCATTATCTTGTTACAGAAGTGTATTGCAATTGCCAGCACTGTCCTCCTTCATTTCCCTGTCATGGTAAGTTGAAAGAGGTCCTAATAAATCACGGCTGGTACCATAAGACGTTTTCAAAAAAACGACTTTTATTAGAATTTGTCAATTCATGAATTTTTTTCGGACAAGGGCCCCTTACGGAAAATATCATGATTCTTCCATGACAAAAAAACCATGGAAAATCCACTTCAATTAGCGTTTCCATTTGCTGAATTCACAAATTTGGTGGTCAAAACTTCCAAAAGGAGTGTTTTTCAACCAACATCATCGCTTTTTATTTTTGTTTGCCGAGAGGACAATTCCCGCAAATTTTTGTCGTCTCAGGTGATTTTCATTTGCGGAAATGGCGGAGATTTTCAAAACGTTTTGCAATTTCAACCAAATGCAAAATCCCAATGTTTTCAATTTTTTTCATTTCCGGTTGGCTCTTTGGTATTTGGCTATTGTGGTAACTTTTGCCTTTTGGTCAAAACGGAGAAAATAATTAGTTGTTCCAATCATTTACTGAATTCTGGGGTCATCAGCATTTGACTACGCTCATTGCAAGTGATTTCTTTAAAGCCCGGTAAAACGTTGTGACAACCAATATTTCGGGTTAAAGCAGATGCTCCATCGGACAAAATATTTTTGTTGGTGCAACTAATTTTGCAAACCTCTTTTTCACCAACTCGTTTTGCAGTTGTACCAACTGAAAATGCATATCACACAAAATAAGTTGTTCCAACTGACAATATCAGTTGGGTCAACTTATTTCAATGCGACAAACATTTTCAGTTGGTACCAGTGTGTTATTTGTCGAAAAATACGTGAGGGGGATATGCCCACTAATCCAGGGCTGTCATTTCAGGATTTCGCAGGAGGGGCATTACACGGAAACAATTTGGCAGCGACCCACAGGGGGGTCTGGGGGGCGGAGCCCCCCAGTTTTCGCGGGGTCTGGGGCGGAGTCCCAGCGGGGTTCCAAGGGGCAGAGTCCCTGGCGGGGGTTCTGGGAGGCGGAGCCCTCCAGTTTTCGCGGGGTCTGGGGCGGAGTCCCAGCGGGGTTCCAAGGGGCAGAGCCCCTGGCGGGTGGTCTGGGGGGCGGAGCCCCCAGAAGCTGGAGAACTTTTGAAATTTGGGGTTCATTTTGGGTGCAAAATTGGTGTTCTTGAGGGTATATTTTCAGTATTTGAGGCGTTTAGATCACAATGCATGAAGGCAATGATTTATTGCATCAGCAAAGATGCAATTTCACATCAGTGCATTTGTCTCTTCGCAGCGACCGCATTCGGCGAAGCCCCCCAGAAGCTTGAGAAATTTTGAAATTTGGAGTTCATTTTGGATGCAATATTCGTGAAATTGAGGCTAAATTACTCGTGCTTGTTTTTGAATTTTATTCCCACAGAAAAGAGCAGCCGGAAACAAAGAGAAAAAACTGCCCAAATGAAGTTTTCCCATCCGAAATCCTGATGTTGGGGGGAAAATAGTATCCCTGGCGGGGACAAATTTCGCAGCTGACGTTGGCGGGATGAATACGGAAGTTAGGGGGAAATCCCCCCATCCCCCCTACAAATAACACACTGGTTGTTACAACAGCAAAACGAGTTGGTGAAAAAGCGGTTTGCAAAATTAGTTGCACAAACTATTTTTTCGTTGCAGCAACTAAACCTTTTTTTCTGTGCGCATTCCTTGCTATTTCTATGGAGGCCGTTCAATTCGTCCCGATTCATTTCGTTCCCGTTCAATTCGTCCTCGGTGCAATTCGATCGTCCTGATCAAATCATCCCTGATCGAATTTTCCCCGATTCAAATCGTCCCCGATCAAATCGAATTGACAAGACCAACAAAGAGGATCAACAAATTCCTTTATCGCAAAAACTTTTAACACAGTGGTCGAAACACAATGTCCGTGAAGTTGGACCCCCACTACAGCCCCCAAAACGGTATTTTTACAATAATTTGCGCCGCGATAGCTTCCTTTAGCGCCCAATTTTCAGCGTTAGAGCCTTACCGTTTCGGAGATATTCAGCACTTTCTTAGGGGGGCCAACTTCACGGACATTCGAAAACCACTTGGGACACAATGGTCAAATCAGAATCTTTCTGCGTCCCATTTGTGTCCAACAAGTCCGGAAACGTCGCCCAGGACAACGAGTCGCCTGCATCCCGTTTGATTATTTCAGTGGCCCACGGAAATGCCAGCATTTTCAGTTTTTTTCTGCACAACACCTGCAACGTGCCGTGTGGCAGAAATGTATGCCGTGCAGTTGCTTGCTTTTTGCCGTGCGAAAGAAGCGAGAGAGAGAGAGTCAATGCTGCCGAAATCAGGGTCCACACGCCGCGATTCAGGTGCGAATTCGCGTGCGATTGCATTCGAGCGCGAAACGATTTCGCTCCCTGCTGAGGTTTCGCGTGCTTTCCCCCACCATTCGCCCACAAGTAGAAATTCTTCAACTCGACGCGTATGTTAATGCGAGAGAAAAAAGCTTTCGCCCGGATGTCCACACGACGCAAATGCTTCACACGCGAATTAGCGCTTGTTTTCGCGGCGTGTGGACCCGTCTTCCGGCTTCCGGCTTCCAGGCGGGTTTGAGCCAAACGTTTTGTTGGCCCATTCGAAGGACCACTTGGCCCATTCAATATCTCTGCTGACCCACTCATCGAGGTGGCCGAGGCTGCAAACTTCAATCACGATATCAATCAGAGAGCGATACATAACAAACAACCCCTTTGCCTGAAATGCCTTCACTATGGTGGTCTACTCGTATCATACAAGGGTTTTGAAATTTTTTTTTTGAAAAAAGATACTAACTTTTGTTTAGATTGAGGGCTATTTTATTAAACTTATTTTCCAAGTACAATTCATGAGCTAAAACCCAGGATCGTCAATGAAATCCCTGCTGATGGGACACATGCTATTTTACCACCAGAGGGATGATTTGATCGGGGACGATTTGATTCGGGACTATGCGATACCCGGACGATTATTTTCATCTCATCGATGACAATATGATCATGGACGATTTGTTAAGGGACGATTTGATCGGGGATGAAAAGGACGTGACCATTTCTATGACACTTGGAATCCATGGAAAAGTCATGGAAAAAGCTTGATATATCATGGTTATTCCATGGCAACCATTGCCCAGGGGGTTCCCACGCTTTTCTAATCACCACTCATGGAAAACGCATGATTGATCCATGGTCCAGTGGTGTTCCCATGCTCTTCCCGTGACTTCTCATGGAAAAAGCATGACTGATCCATGCTTATTCAATGACAGCCAAATATCCATCGTTTTTCCATGCTTTCCCCATGAGGGCTATGCAAAAGCCATGGGAAAATCATGATCTTTTCCGTAAGGGGCACTTTTATGAGTGCACTTTACTGTGTCTTGTGCTATCATCCGAGATCGGATTTCAGACCAAATTTTGCTTCTACGAACGCATCATTACTTGTCGTTAAAAGGGGTCCGAAGGCCGGACGAAGTGTTCGTGACTGGTGGGCAAAAGAGGTACGATATTAGGTGATAATATCTTTTTTGTCATTTTGACAAAGTGTAATAACGTCTCTAACCTTTATCTCGTCTATGATGCCATATGGCATCACGAAAACATAGCCGAATCTCGTCTCGCCATTGTGTTAAAAATGGTCTTTTTTTTTTTTTTGAATGTCACCCCACTTTGACATCTTGTCGAAAACGCCACCAAATTGTATTGCTGAGTGTCAACTGTAACCCTGTCAAATTGACATGCGAACAGCAGGCTTATCTGGGGTGAATTTTGGGGTTTTTTGCTCGCCTGCTGCTCCGAAATGGTTAGTCCTGTCTATGATGCCATTTGGCATCATAAAGGATCGATATTTGGGCGGGAAAAAAGTGTCCTAGGCCAAATTTAGCCTGGGGGTGTACGTCACTCCAAGCCCTGCCGGGCGGCTGGAGATATCGAAAAAATAGGCCGGATTCCACCCAAAGGGTGGAATCTCCAGCCGGTTTCTCAAAAATTGGCACTTTAGCAATCCCTACCCGAGATACAGGGACCATGCCAAAATGGCGGGAAAAGTTCAAAGTCAAAAACAGAGGGCATGCCGACGCAGGAAACAATAATAATATCAATCCATAAATGTGCGTTTATCTCGAAAACTTTTTTTTAATCCTTTCACGGCGCCGACAGACCGCATCTGATGACATTTTTCATCGGATTTCTGGGAAGTTGTTGGCGGAAGTGTGAAGATGGATCGTCGGCAATTCGTGCGTTGATTGACAGGTCGGCTTCTCTTTGACACGCCGACAAAGGAGACCGCCTCTCAGAATTTTTTACGATTTCGGTTGTACAACTCCGATTCTCAGAATGAAGACTTAGTACAGGTCTTTGCAAATTACGTGTCATCGGAAGTAAAGATGCCTTCAAAGGAGTTGTCCCAAACACTTCAAAAATTGAATATGAGGCTGCAGAATCAGACAGACTTGAAAAGTTATGATGCCATATGGCATCATAGACGAGATAAGTCTACAAAATGGGCAGACGACTAAAAGGCTAAGCAAGAAAATCATTATCCCTTTCGATGCGTGTTGAGCAGACTGAACGAACACACCTGTGTGCTCATCGCCATTTTGATATTTTCATGTTGCATTCGTTGTTCATGGATGTTTTTTCTCGATCAGTGACCAGGAGTGTTACCAACTGAAGGTTCCAGAGCAGCTCAAAACTGTCTTGTGGAAGGCCCTCACCAGCAAAAATACCCACTGATCAAGGGCGATTATCCCGTTTCAGCTTATTTTAATTTATAATCGCCCCCATAGTCACTATCCCAATCCTCAAGATATTCTCATCTTTACACCTTTGTGAACAAAAAAGGATGATTTTCTATCCTTTTTCACTGCTCTTTCTTAGCTGTACGACCTGGTCATACACCGTGGTGAGGTTGTTCTCGATACATTTAATTTTACCATTTCAATTCGTTTTGAAGGGTTTTATCACTCAAACACCAAATTATTGTAAGGAAAATTATTGTAATTTTGTTAGTTTTTCTTGTTAGGACAAGGCAGTTGTATGTTTGACAATTGGGGCTATATTCTTCTTAAGTAAAATAAAAATGTCTCGTTGACAGATCATTTGTTTAAATGGTCCAGAGGATCAATAAGCATGTATTTCTTTCTCTGCAACATATTTTTCCTGCTTTTCACATTTACAAGGGTAACATGGATGTGTGCTCAGATAGGAGAACCCTGCTTGCAATTATTTGAACACAAAAGTCTCCAGTTAACTCTCTTTCACTTTGAATGCAGCCTGTATATCACAGGCCTATGCAGCCGGCTTGAGTTAATGTAAAATATTCGTACACTATAGTCGGCACGAACGTAACATAAGGATAGGCGTTTCAATTAGCTGCGCAAATAGTGTGATTAAGCAAATTTCTCACACTGAAGAAAACCGGTCGTGAGTTGGATGGAAGGTGCATGTTGGCAGGGGCAAATGGAAGCATTTTAGGCATGACACCAGCTTAGCTTGGCATTGAAAAATATCGTGATGTTGCACAAATTATTCTCAATTTTCTCGATAGCAAAGTGACATGATTCAGACTTTTATATTGCAAAAATCAGAATTGTATCTCGTTGCAGTGTCCCTAGACTCCATCGAATTAATTATTGAAAATTCGCAGCAGACTTTGAAGCCAATTATTCAAAACTTGCAATTACAAACTAAAAACCCAAAAAACCGAACATTCAACACGTGTCAAACGGGAAATCCAACAAACTCTATGGCTGAAAGCTTTTAAAAGTACGTAGGTATTGGACATCGAAGAAATCACACAAAACCTACAGTCGCTAAAACTTGCGAAACCTACAAAACCTGAGATATTTTCAGGAACTGTAAAACCAGACATTTTAAATTGATGCTTTACAATAAAAAATCGTAAGATGAGGCTTTTATAGCCAATTTTGGTAGGGTCCTTAATTCATCCTGAATCAAATACACTTCGATCGAATTTGATTGAGCTTTTAGAAAAGTAAGGAAATGATTTGTATGAAGGTAAAATGCTGTGGAACGACACTGATCGAAAATGACATAAGGCTAGTGCATTTTTCAATAGTTACTCAATGGTTCACTTCTCTTAAAATGGTGTTTGTCTCAACTCCAAATGCAAATATATGTTCGCCTATAGCCACTGGTCCACAAGCACACGCACGGCTAAAAGCACTTCAAGGAAAGCGACAACAAAGGCCACTTAGGAATCCACTGTCATGTATTTCAGTAAGAAATAAATATGTATTATTGCATTTGCTGTTGGTAGAAGCCTCAGCCCCATCGGTGGATTGTCTTCTCTACCGCTCTATAACGACGTTTTGGTCGCAGTTAGAAACACCGGAAGACATTTCAAAACTTCTGGTCTGGACGAGTTTTAACACACGCCCAAGTCGCCTACGAATAGGTAGGATATGAAGATTAGGTTAGTTTAGTTTAGGATAGGTTGCACTAGGTTAGTATCTGTTAGGATGTTTGGGTAGGATGTGTTTGGGTTGCGTTAGTTTTAGATCACGGAGAAAGGATGCCAACTCGTTCAGTCTATTGCCGGCAGGTATTCCGAAACCACCGAATTCTTCGCTGTTTTGTTTTCCTTCGCACGACCCCCCCCGCACCCGGTCGGCCACCCGCGCAACCTCGCCGCAACACCTGATTTCCATTCATTCCGTGCTACCCCGTCCTCTCTTCAAAGAGGGAAGCAAAGCAGAGTTGTCAGTTGTGATGTCAGAATCCGAGCTCACAGGGACGGAGATGCAGAAACGGCTGTAAAATGAAAACCGTTCCTTCTGAAAGAAATCAGATTTTATTTTTCAGAGCGGCAGGCTTCTCTATCATCTGTTTATGTCGTTCTGCGTCAATTCAATACTTTTTTCGTAGCATCTTTTATTCAACAGCTTTTACCCGAAAGGAAGCAGAAGCAATAGCACCCACTGTATCTGCTGCCATTGAGCCAGGAATATCGGTTCATATGTCTGAATCCGCGATCCTCTTCGTGTCCATTTTTAATGCGACATGCCAATTTTGAGATGTTTCATATCTGAGCGTTTTTGAGAAAAGCAAGAGTACATGAATGGCTTACCTGATGCAGTCCTATGGCTTACTCCTGTCTATTATCGCGGAACGCATAGTTTTGGCTTTGAAGAGCATATTTGGGACAAATTTGTGGTGCTCCCAGTCATCGGCTCTGGTATCTGATAGCTTTGTGTCTGTTGACACTTGACACCACAGTTCTATCGAGTCCTCGCAATCACTCACAGCAATTTCATTACCTATACTCGTACAAAACTAATCGCTCGAGCATCATTTGATCCTAAAAATTTTAGCCATGGGTTTTATCTGTAGCAGTTGCGAAGAATTAAGTTTTGTGCAAGTCATTTTCCAGGAACTACTTTGTCCACTCCAAAGAGCATTTAATTTGTTTTGGATCAGTTGCAAAGAATCCGGTTTTGTGCAATTCATTTTACACGAACCATTTTGTCCTCTCTTAAA
>JASGXE010007290.1:0-55043 GCA_030068105.1 Sinentomon sp. SZTP_YWyxl
ATGGCTGACATCCTCTCCCTGGGAACATGAACTCTTTCATGAAAACGATTTCAAACTGGCTTGTTTGAATGATCACGAAATTGAATTGGCCAGGCCTCTTCTCAATTTCAGTTGTGGTTGTCCCCACAACAAGAAGCAACAATTATTATTGCACTCTGCAACCATCCAGACTGCCAAGAAGTATTGCACTGGAACAATAATTATTGTCACGATCCGCAGAGATTGCTCAAACTTTCAGTTCTGGCATACCATGCAGAAGTGTTTTTTTTTTCAAGACTGAGCAAACTGGCTCTCCCGAGCATGTGTAATTCAAGCTCAAACAATAAATTGTTAAATGTTGCAAAGGATACCCAAGGGAACAATTTTGTGAATGAGATTGAAGGCCAACATAGAGCGGATACACTCGCTGATGCTGAAGACCCATTGTTCATGGCGAGATAACTCATTCATGAGTCCGGGGAATTCAGGATGATGAACCCAGGAGACAGGAATGCCATTGCTCCCAGAAAAACAACCACAACCTTTTCCTCCCCAAACACAATTTGGTCCTTTCTTCACACAACAGCAATCCTTTTACTCGTCTCTAGTTTGTTCTAATCGGGACCGTCTATGATGCCATATGGCATCACCAATTTGCAAGCATCTATACTTCTGCAGCCTCATATTCAATTTTTGAAGTGTTTGGAACAACTCCTTTGAAGGCATCTTTACTTCCGATGACACGTTTATTGCAAAGACCTGTACAAAGTCTTCATTCCAAGAATCGGAGTTGTACAACTGAAATCGTAAAAAATTATGAGAGGCGGTCTCCTTTGTCGGCATTTCAAAGCGAAGCCGACCTGTCAATCAAGGCGCGCATCGCCGACTGTCCATCTTTACACTTCCGCCAATGACTTCCCAGAAATCCGATGAAAAATGTCATCAGATGCGGTCTATCGGCGCCGTCTAAAGGATTGAAAAAAAGTTTTCGAGATAAACGCACATTTATGGATTGATATTATTATTGTTTCTTTTATCGGCATGCCCTCTGTTTTTGACTTTTCCCGCCATTTTGTCATGGTCCCTGTCAGGGATGGGTAAGTATAATACTTAAGTATTATACGCGAGTTTTCTACGTATAATACGTCGTATTATACGTACGTATAAAAGTGTTTTATACGTACGTATTATACGTGTGCAAAAATTTAACATGTGTGACACATGACTTGGGGGTGGAATTTCACAAGGAATTCAATTCTGAAGTAAAATCACAACTTTGGGCAGCGTAGGAGGAATAAAACCTGAATAAGTTGTCGGAAATGATGATGATCGCAGGAAGGGATAATCAATACAGCTCAAATTGCATTTTTAGATTTTTGTCTAAAATGATGGCTTCATATCAGCAGGCGATACGACCACGTCTAGAGGTTAAAAAACAAAGTCACAAAAAATAAAACTGTGACATTGTTTTCTAACTTCTTGACATGGATGTATCTCCTTCTGATCCATTAACAGTGCCAACCACTGCTTTCAAACATTTTTTTTTATTGATGGCTTTCTTTTCAAAACAGGTCGCATAGTTGTGCAATGTGGGCTGTGGATGAAAATCAAGAGAAATAATTGCTATTTTCTCCCGAATTTTCATCTGAACTGAAAATTCCCCAGATCCTTCGCTCTGCCTGTGATACATTCATCGACGAACCATAAGCTATCCAATTTCTCAAATGCCAGAATTCTCACTGTACTCGATTCTCTAAAAGTACCGACTAAAAAGTACCTACTCAATTCTCAATTTCACAGCTGGATTTTTGCTTGCATCTGGCAGGATTTTGATAAGAAGTAGTAGAAGTAGGATTTTGATTACCTAACCTTTTTTTTTCAACATTTGCACTAATTTGCAGTTCATGCAGGATTTTCTGCCATGTGCTCTGCGCTTATCTTGGGCGAACGTTTTTTTGTCTGCGCACTCACCAAATACGTCATATCAGAACAGGCTCACATGCCATCAAGGCAATCATCAATGGCGAACAGCAAAGTTCTCAGAAAACAGCAAAGTTCATCATTTACCTGGGAAAGGGAAGGGAGGGATACGCGACCATTGGCTGCATTAATCGTAAGGAGGAAAGGGTAAAGTAAGGGGGGACAGGTGTTCCGAAAACATATTATCGGAATGTGGACAGGACCTGGTCATATCGCATTCAATAGCAGACAGACAACAATCACAGCAGATGCAACCACTCAAGAGCACCCCCAAGCAAGCATCATCAACCGCCACACACTACACCCATTCACAATCTGAAATGAAAACTGCAAAATCGTGGATAAAGATGAAATAGGTGCTCGTAAAGATGAAAGAAAATTAAATTGGTGATGAAATGATCGTGATGAAACAATGATGAAGCAATGGTGATAAAAGATCGTGCCAATGATTGTATCGTTACCCAGTGCATTATGCTTGGCCTTCACTCCAATGCCCTATGCACTGGTACAGGTGGTTTCAAGCATGTGTGCTTGCCGTTTACTGGCTGTCACCGCCGAGTCATTTTTCCTGTGATCGCAGAAATCTAGATGTCCAGGCTGTTAGACCAGAAAAATAATTCGGTACCACAGGAATATTGAGTCGGCCCGATGAAGTTGGGTGAGGCAGCTCCGGATCGAATCCGGCAGTCAGGATTTCTGGGGCTACTCTCGTTATGGTACAGGCTTCCCTCGCAAATGAAGGCTGCAAGGGTGAGACAAAGCATGACAAAGCACTTTCTCATTGCCACCATTTTGACATTCTTTGCATCCATTTCCTGCTTTTTGTCATTTTTTTTTTTTTTTTGGTTTTCTGTGTACCTACTTCTCTCTTTTACCAGGAACATGAGCATCAACTTTCACATGGTTGGTGCACACACAATTTTAAAATGTATTTTACAATGGTGTGTGGCGAAAAATACAATCTTGCGTGGTCAACTTGAAAGCAGTTGCGGAGCGTCACTGATTAGGACTGTTTTAATTTTGTTCCTTTATTGATGATGATGCTTGTCATTGGTTTAATGTGATAAATAGAATGTTAGCATGTTAAAGGGCAGCTTTTCTGCAAAAAATGAGGTATCACTCGACTTTTAGGTTTTATACGTTTTCTACGTGTATTATACGTACGTATTATACGCACGTATTATACGTGGAGTTTTATACGTTTACCCATCCCTGGTCCCTGTATCTCGAGTAGATTTTCTAAACTGCCATTTTTTGAGAAACCGGCTGGAGATATCCGGGTTCCACCCAGGGGTGGAATCCGGCCTATTTTTTTTCGATATCTCCAGCCGCCCGGCAGGGCTTGGAGTGACATGCCCCCCAGGCGAAATTTGGCCTAGGACACTTTTTTCCCGCGCAAATATCGATCCAACAGGACCAACCATTTCGGAGCAGCAGGCGAGCAAAAAACAGCAAAATTCACCCCAGATAAGCCTGCTGTTCGCATGTCAATTTGACAGGGTTACAGTTGACACTCTAGGTAGCACAATTTGGCAACGTTTTGGACGAGATGGGGTGTCAGTCCAAAAAAAATCGACATGTTTTGACCAAACAGCGAGACGTCTTCAGGGTTGCAATTTGTGATGCCATATGGCATCATAGACGAGATAAAGGAAACTACACATGAATTGTCAGCTTTCTGGAACAGCATATAACTTGTTGTAACAAACCTTGCTGTAACTTGTTTGCCTTTGGAATGACTCGATTTCCGTTCCCTCTTCCTTCGTTCTCGTCTTGGCTGCAGAACTGTCTCAGATGCTACCAAATAAGATGGAGAAGAAAAAAGGTGGCACTAACTTCAGATGACACCTAGAATATGGAGTGCGGAGACTGCGAGTTAGGCAACCATTGCACAAAAACAATGTCTGCAATGTTTTACTTCTTGTCCTAAAAAGCATTGGTGTTGTATGTGGGTAATGCAACTGGTTGGTGTGAACGGGACACGCAAAGAATTAGCAAATGATCTATGAAATTGATAGCCTAATCGGTGAATATGTAGCCACTACCTTTTGAATCAGCTTACACCTTCATCACCCTTGCGCAAAGCCTCATTGAGCAAACAGCCCTAACGTGATCAGCCTGCTCCTACCCTATCCTGCATCAGTCCATTGACACGATATTCAGCTAGGTACTGATGGGCATTATCCTACAAAGCCTAGGTAAAAGCTAGCAGCATATTCATAGATTATTACCAGTTCATCAGCATGTCACAGAACCGATAACTAGGTACCTATTGGCTCTGTTTACCCTTGCCAAAAACTTAATAGTCCAGCTTACAAGAAGATCTGTGGGTTAGGTATGCTTCCAATGCACGCCCGGCATGTATTTAGCTTTCCACCCTGCCGGCCTAGCTATTTACTTGGAGGGTTCAACACATTCCTTCCTGCTGTTTTCTCTAAAGCCGTTTTTGGCACCGATACCCACCACCTTTACCTCAGTGTACTGCACTTCCAGCTCTTAATGGGGATCCAGCATCTATTATTAGGGACCCGGTGACTGTTATCCGACCAGGTAGGTTATGTAGGTAATATGATTGCTCAAAAATGCTGCCATGTCCAGAGGATCAAAAATAGATTGCTACTGACAGGTTTTGCAAGAGCATTTAAAGATAGTCATTTTCAAGGGGGCATTCCAGATCAGATAGGTAGGAAGGAGCAATTATTATTATTGTTACAAAGAAGACCAACCTTGATGTGCAGTGTTTGGTTTCAGCTTGCTTTCGAGAATCCCTTCTTGAATCAAACTAGCTGCGAGAGATAGAATTTCAAGTGGGGATTCGCTGGATTCCATTCTGGGATGACCAATTCATGCAGACCTGAAGAAAGAGATTATGAGTACAGGTATTATAAATATCGACAGGCATCATGGAAAGCAGGGTGCTTGCGTGCATGTGCAGCATTTGTTAGGGAACATCATTCCTGAAATGGTGGGCCGGCCTGCCAACCAACATTGGTAATGAACAATGCCATGTATCGCGCTTGCTGTTTTGAGTTTTCACTCTGCACTGTGGAACACAAGAGATGACCACGTGCTAATGAACCCAAATTTCAGTTGTCAGCAGTACATATCTGCAGCTTCTGTCTGATGGTCATGTTCATCTTTTTTTTTTTCACTGGTTTCAACAAGATTGTTTTCCCCTGTTCGGAACTGTTTCATTCACTTCAAGGGATCGCAGCCAGCCAATGCTGATGGGGCCAATTTCATGGGAGGGTGTCACCTGAAGAATGTTTCCCACAACTGGTTGTGGCAAACCTTTGTGAACATTCCACAATCAACAGAATTCCACAATCATATTAAAGAACTCCACAGCATTTTAGAGAATTCCTCAACAATCAGGCCCACATGATGCATGGTCATCAGGGTGGATTGGTTTGCAGGCCAATGTTTTTTGGTTTTCTGGCAGCCTAAAGCATTTTGGTTCCTGTTTGTTTTGTTGTGTGGCCAAATATCGCTCAGGTGTAAACAAGTCACGCCACAGCCAGGGCTTTGTAATATTTCCCTTGCAGCTGTCTGGGATCTGGGAACATGGTAGTAAAGAAAACTGGAAGCAACAAAGCACAGCGAAAATGACTCCAGGTTGTGTTTCACTTTTCATCTGCAAATGCGCCACCACATTGGCAAGAACGATGGCGAAGCCGCCTGAAATGTCAGCAGTGCGATGCCCACAGAAAGGGAATTTTCTCTGCAACTTTGTGACGGATTTTGATGATACTTGCTGTGGTAAAAAGCTGAAAGTGAGCGAATTCAGACATGTATGATGATCCCAAACTTTCTCTGCGAAAAACTTCCACACTTTGAGGAATCCTACATGTTGTTGTGGAGATGTTGTCAAATTCTGAGTTATTGCCAGAATTTTCAATGATTGTGCGATTTCTTCCGTTGTAACATGGTTTCGACCGATGGAAGAGCTGTAGGGGAAGCTTTCAGCTTACGAAAAACATCAAAATCATTGCATTTGAGCACCATTTGGCTATTTTATCAAGCGAGATGCAAACATTTTTTTGTTTACGACAAAGAACAAGCTCAAAATTGACGAGGCACACAACCAGCCGAGTTCACGAACAAGAAGGAAGCCACTGCGGAAAAACAGTGCAATGCATGCAGCTCAGTTTAAGAGGAAGGAACTGGAATGAATTTGCCGAGAATCCGTGGTGGTTCAGTGGTTCGGCAAACTTTCTTGCGTGCCAGAGGCCCCAGGTTCGATTCCGGCTGTGACGTAAGTTTTTTTTATCAACTGGTTTGTGGACAATGTGGCAACATACATTCACCAGGCTGAGAGGACACACTTTCTTTTTTTTCATGCCGAAAAGAAAATTTTTTACTCTTTTTCACCGTGCCAAAACATTGACTCAATCAAATACCATTGATTGGCAGGAACTGAGACGAATCCGAAATCGTAATTTCCAGAAAGCCCCATTGATTTGGAGATTCCAAAAAGGGTACCTACCAAACTTCATCCTTCATATAACGAAAGACTGACGTTGAACATTGGGACTGGAATTGCGTTAATAGTTTAGTTTACCTTTGTCCAAATTTAGATGGTCCAGTTCGTCACCAGTCGACTTCTGCCTAATTTAATTTCTTCCAGCTTCCGTTCTTGGAGAATTTTGGCGCCGCTCCCCATTGCCGCATTTCAAAAAAGCTGTCAATATGGGCTCAAGGGGCAGTCATTGCAATTTTTACAACTGAAAAATTCAAAATTGATCCAAAATTGCACAAAATGCATGCTGTGAAGAACTCCGTCTGAACTGCTGCCAGGGCTCAACTCCATGGAATTCCTCTGGGACCTCGTCCGCATTGGACCATGCATTTACACCTACTGCAACTTTTCAGAAGTGCTTGGAAATTTTTTCCGATGTGCTCACGGCGACATCATTTATGGGGGCATCGGTCTCATAGTCTGAACTGTCTCATAGTCACTGGAACAAACTAGGTTCCATGTCACAGCCGAGACCGCCTCAGCTCACTTGATCCACCCTGGCATGTGCTATTGGCTTGCCTTGTGGTCGGAAATTTGGTTTCTGGAACACACATTTCCCCCAAAATGAACCTTTGTGTTTCAAAATTTCATCAACTTGTGGGGGTTTCGCCCCCCGACTCCCCACCAGAGGGTTTGCCCCATGGAACGCCGTTGGGGTTCTGCCCCAGACTTGTGAACTCCACGACCAGACCCCCGTCTGGGTTGTGCCCAGATCCTTTCATGCAGCAAACGTTATCGTTTATTCAATCAGTGTTCAATCTTTAAACGGTCAAGCCCGATTGCCGTACGCCATATGCACCACAAAGTGCTACGGACAGCTCCGATTGCCGTACGGTGTACGCACGTATACCTATAGCTGTTGCGATTTTCCGACTGCCGTACGCCGTTTGCGCTCAATTCCCATGCAATTAAATGGGTTTATCGCCGCAAATGCGGCGAATCGCGTCGGCTAAAATTTTTATAGTCGGAAAGAGGAATAAACAGCGATCTTGCAGACGTTTATTCCACCAAAATCGGTCCAACAGTTTTAAATTGGCGCAATTTTCAAATTTCCCGCTTTTTTGTCATAAGTTCCTGTTGAAGGCGCCTTTTTTCACGATCGCGCGACATCTGCCGCCCGCCGAAATTTGAATTTTCGGGAAGTCGAAAGACGCGCGATTTGGCAGACACTTATTTCACTTGATTTGCTGCATTCGTTTTGAAATGGCGTCGTGTTGAAATTTCCCGTTTTTGCTCAATTTTGGTGCGGTTTTCAGTAGTTTGTGGGTGTTTTGGCCAGTTTTTCCCTTACGAAGGTGTTTTTATTGGCTGAAAACATGAAAATATGGATGATTTTAATGACAGAGAGCAGAAATCTGGCTTGGTTGAGCGGGAAATGCATGCATTTCTGCTTTTTCCGTTTTTCGAAAATCCTTGCAAAAATGATTAATTCCGACAGGAGCGACACTCCGCGTTGCCGAAAATTGCGGAATACCATTGTAAAACCCGAATTCGTAATTTCGGGCGTGAGGGGTTAAACTATGTACGAAAATTGTTTGAAATAAGCAATGCACCCATTTTTGAATACATTTGAGAGGAAATAGAAAAAAAAATGATTGTTTAGACAACAGAAAAGTTAGTGTGGTTTTAGACATATCCTAGAGCCTGGTAGTGGTGCGTTCTTTCCGAAAATAAAAACGAAAATCGTCAAAAAAGGAGAACGGAATGCGCGTTTTGCATCGCCATTCTCTGCGTCCATTCCCATTCTTTTGCCAATGTGATGGCGCATTTGCGGAAGAAAAATAAACACAAGGTGGAACCATTTCGGGCTGCAGAAAGATGGCGCTATGTTCATTCTAGTACCTATGTTATTAAACTTCTTTGTCTGGGAAGCGAAGCCCCCCCCCCCAACTGATGTCTGCAATGGAGTCCCAGTGGGTTCCAAAGGGCAGAGCTCTTGCAGGGGATTTAGGCAGCGGAATCCCCCAGGTGAAGAATTTTCGAAATATTGGGGTTCATTTTGCGTGTAATATTGGTGTACCAAGGGTCAATTTCCCACCATGGCAACTAAAAAGCCTCATTCGGGAAACCTTTAACAATCGCTCAGTTCGGACACCTGATTTTCACATTTTTCCTTCTTGAACACCTGATTTTCATATTTTTCCCTTTTGAACACCTGATTTGCATACTTTTCCTCATCACTATTCCCATTGAAAATGAACAGGTGAATAAATATGCAGATCAAAATCTATTTTCCTACTCACCTGAAAGAATTTGTACAATATTTTCTTGTTTTGAGTGGCCAAAATATGCGGTACATTTGAGGCGTAGCTCCAGTGGAGATTATCAGGTGGAGCACAAGAGAGGAGGTAGGCCTATGTCAACCAGAAAGTTACCACTTGCTTGAGCACTTGACTGCTGGTAAGAGGGTCTGGGGGATGGAGTCCCATAGAAGCTGAAAACTATTTCATTTTTCCATTAATATTTGGTCTGAACTTGATGTTTCTGGAAAAAAATCTGAAAGATTCGAGATTCATATTTTCCAACTATTCCAGAATAAGAATCCTCACTGACTTTTCCAGGTTATTGGATGCCCTGCTCCATTCATTGTGTTTGTATGTTGAAAATGTGTGATGGAGTTGAGGCCTGGCTCAACACTGGAAAAGAATCCCTGCAAGAAGAAACAAGTTGAGCTTACTCACGAAGTACGTGCAAACAAATTTTTCATCATCACTGTGGCCTTGCAGGCTCACGACTATTTCAGCATGACCAACAGACCAGATGAATGATCCATATCAAATCAATCCATGATCTCTTCAAGACAGGTACCAGAGTGTTCTAGAAAAAACTCAATCCAGAATGGTGCAGATTCATAAAATAAGACAATGGCACCCAAATGAGCAAAGATCTATTCTGCAAAAACAAGTTAAGGCAATCATCCAACATGTGCTTTGGCCTTCTGGTGACCGATGTCATTTTGACGTGAGGCATGCATGAGAACAACTTGTATTCGGCAAATTTCAACTATTATGAATAGGCAATTTTTGATTTGAATTTCATTCACGAACTGGAAGGTATCCTTTGCACAGGGCACAGTTGAAACTTTCTGCTATCTGAAGATCTTTCAACTGCACTGCAGTATCATCAGAGTTTTCAGTTACTGCCAGAACAAAAATGCCAACTGGAAACTTACTGGGGCAACACACCGCATGCCATGATCACACCAATGACCCAGAACCAGGCCCATGGTTTTATCCAGTTGACATAAATTTTTGTTCTTACGAGCACCTAAAACCCCCGATGACACAAACTGCGGTGCATTTGAAAGATATTCGCAGAGGAGAATTGAAATCATGCTTTTGCAATAATTTTTGGTTGTCTTTTGCAGCCTGATACCTTTACCTGATTTTTAATTCCTTCGGCTGTTGTTTGGCTGCACTTTCACTTTTATCTTTTCACAGTTTATTTGTCCCCCGCATTTTAATTATTTTTCCTGACCACAGTTTTTCTAGTTAGGCCATAATGCCAAAAATTCTGGAAATCATAAATCGATGCTTGTCAGGCTTGCTTCTTACTTTTTAGGAGGTACCTACCGAAAGGTGAAAAACCATCTGGGCATGTCGATGATTTTCATGCGCCAATAAACCCACAGATTTTTCTCATAAATTTTTGGTTGTGCTACTGTCGAGAGGCTTCCAACGATTTTGCCCAGTGTAGGTAACTCTAAGTGTGGTGCCAACTCTTAGTGCTTTGGCAATTTTTATTTCACCATCGGTGGTAACCTTTGCCAAAATTTTCAGCTTTTCGTCATTAACGCAATTCCGGCTTCCCTCTAAGCACACTTGAGAGCATTCTGTTTGTCTCCTCAGGTGGAATCGCCAATTGGTTTAAGCCGTAGGAAAATAGGATTGCTGGACACTGGGAACATTTTCACTTGTGTTGCAAGATTTGTGTCAATTTCCAGTTTGGGGAAACAGTAGGTACCTAAATGGATTGCACAACAATTAGAATTTTTGTGGATTTGATCCGGGGCCCTACCTTTTGCGGCAAAATTACCAACTCAATGTTATGAAGTTTAGAAAGTTCTTCAGCTATTCACTCTAATCTTTGTATTTTAAAACAATGGGGACATTTGGAAGAAATGTTGCTTGAAAACCTTTTAATATTGATGAAAGGCTTTATCTCAACCTGGAAATGATCAGTTTTTGCAACTTTGCAACCTACTTTCTTTTTTTATTTGAACAATACAAACAAGGGTGAAATTGTACTCATTTGGTGGCAAAAATAGATCAATAAAGTGTTTGCGCCGATGCCAAAATTGTTCGAAGGAGAAGAAATACAATTTTTTTTTATCAAACAGAGCATAACAAATCCATAGCAAAATGTCAAGAGAATAACAAACAATCACAATGAATCTTACCTCAAATTATGCACCATTCAGAAAGTATTGAAGTCAGAGCAGCAACTCAAATTCCGCAAATGCTCACAGTGAAGTTTGCCACATTGAAAACAGTTTGTCACATGATGGTGCACGTTTGCATGTCAGACAACAGTTCTGACCAGAACATTCAGAAATGATTCATAAACAACGGAGAAGCGTTCACATTATGTTCCATATAAAAGGTTATTGGAAAGATGTCAAAGTAGAAAAAAAGTTTAAAGAAATTAATTAGTTAACAGTTGCTGCAGCATGAGAAGTTAAGGAGGATATCAGCTGGCAAACAATGCCTGAGACTTAGGTAGGTACCTACCTACTTAACAACTTGATCTTTTTCTTCCTAGATCCAGACATTCCCAAAGGTAAGGGTCTTAGGGGGAGAAGCCATTTCACGGGGGGTCTGGGGGCGGAGCCCCCCAGTAATCGGGGTCTGGGGCGGAGCCCCAGCGGGGTTCCAAGGGGCAGAGCCCCTGGTGCGGGGTCTGGGGGGCGGAGCCCCACAGAAGCTGAAGAAATTTTGAAATTTAGGCTTCATTTTCGGTGCTGAATTTGTGTTCTTGAGGCCAAAATGATGCCGGAGATGGTCGCAGTCCCTTTATCTGAGTTCTGCTTGTTCAATTGGAAATACCCTGACTTTTACTGTTTTGTGGAAATTCCCTGACTTTTCCAGAAAGAAAAAAATTCCTGACAATTCCAGGTTTTCCAGAATGGTGGGTCCCTTTGGTTCAAAAAAGTGAGAATGAATTTGTTGTAAAATTCATGAAATGAAGGCCAGCGCCCTTCGCCCTCCGGATGCTTGAAGGCGAGGGGGGTCCTGGGCTTCGGACATCTGGGGGGGCTGGCCTTCCTTCGGCCAGGGGGACACCCCCAACCCCGCCCCCCGTATGGGAATGCTCCTGAAATTGATCATGGAGGTGTTTATTCTTGGAAGGTCCCCTCTTGCCTTTGGCCAAAGGGAACCCAGCAAGGGTCCCCGGGCTCCGACTAGGGTATGGCTGGCCTTCGACCAGGGGGGTGACCCCCCTACCCCTCCCCCCTATGGGAATGTCTGCCTAGATCCCTACCACTTCAAACAGCAAAAAATTTAAAGAAATTTTATGCTTCGGCTGTGGCTTTTTCTGGACTGGCCTTTGCAGTTGTTCAGGTCTACTGATCTTGGCAGTCACTTAACTACAAGGTCTAACTTTACCTCTGATCTTATTTTTATGCCTTTCATGGAGACTTTCCTATGTCAGGGTTCCCAGCAATTTTCGAAAATCATTTTAAGGTGTTTCTAGGTTTCCCAATAATTTTTTTCAAGTGGCAGAAAGTGGCATCCATGACCACAGGCCACACACAAAAGTGGAGGATGGGATTGCACTACCAGCAGTGTTCAAAGGGACAAAGCTTCTGGTAGGAGGTTTGGGAACAGCGTCCATCAAAGGCCAAAGCTATTTTAACAAGAACAGGTTCTCAGAATGCTGGGGGATGATTTTACCAAAAAATCATCAAATTCAAGTTTTTTTTTCACGGTTTCAAATCCATTTTTGGAATGAAGGTTTTTTCATGGTTCCAAAGTTCCAAGATTCACCTGGAAACCTGCCCCATGTTTCCTGAGCGAGCAAACACCTGAACCGCTGTGCCAGAAGTTATGTCAATTTTTTTTGTAAATTATTGCAGGTAATTAGGTATATTCAGACAGGCTGTTTTTGCCACTGCTGCAATTTGAATCCCAGGTGAAAAAGGTACCCTACCACATTGAGATGAAATTTGAACTGCAGTTGACTAAATGTTGATAAGAGGATCGCAAAGGCCAATCCAGGGTTGCAAATGTTGGCACCTAGTCACATAGGTCCATTAAAGAGAGATGTAGGTACCTATGGTTGGCTTCTAGTGGTGTACCGGATAGCAAAAAAGACGGATAACCGGATCCGGATACCAGCCGGATACAATGTGCATTAAATTCGGCCGGATATTTTCATGGCCGGATACAATCTGGAGATATCCGGCCGGAGCCGAATATCCGGCCGGATATTTGAAGAATAGGCCATTTAGGGCTCGGATCCAGCCTCTCACAGGCAAAATTTCTCTAAGAAAACCAAACTAGAACATTGCACAGCAAAAATATTTGAACCTTCAGCTCAGATCAACTGCCAGCTCAGCTCCTTCTAACAGAATGACATTCTCCTCCAGCTATCCTCCTTTTATATGCTGGGAGAAGCTGTTGCCTAGTTTGTGGGAGGAGCTTCCAACCCAGATATTGCATCTGCTCAAACTCCACCCACTTTCAAGCTCAAGGTCAACTGGCTTCGAGCTGCATATAAAATAACTGACTTCCCATCAGAATGTCAGTTTCCTCCCAGACATTGCCCAGTGAGGACCCATCCTGCTTTGTTCTTTATCCAGCTGTGAGAGTGCCGGATACTTGAAACTATTCGGCCGCAGCCGAATCATGACCGAATAATATGAATAATATTCGGCCGGACCGAATACTTCACCGAATATCAAAAGTTCGCCGGATAGGCCGGATACCGGATAGTTGCCGGATATCCGGTACACCCCTATTGGCTTCAGAGCTCCAAAATGGCAAATACAGTTACGGATTGCAACTGGTTCCACAGAAATGGTTTGCACAAAAAAAAAACAAAGGCCGATGTTGATTTCCGATATGGGGGTTTGACACACATGTGGAATCGGTATATAATTTCAAAATAATGCGTAACGAAGGCAGAAGTTCAAGATTTGATTTGTGGTTAAGTCAATACAAATTTCCTGATACTCGTATATTGTTGAATTATTTATTTACAGCTGATCTGAGCAGAAATACTTCCAGAATTCTAGTCCAGCCTGCTGAAGTTACAGATTTGCTTTGCTGCATCGTGACCCGAATTATTTGTTTTTTTTTTTTTTGGAAAAATGCAACTTTTGGCAGGTGCCTATCTGCATATCGACAAGCAGCTACCTATCATTGGAAACTTTACTCAAATTTATTCCGGCCTCAAACAAATGAGAAATGGGTGTTTTCTTGGAAAGGTGCAATTTTTTGCTTTTATTGCCTGCATTTTTTTCCTTCATCAGAGTGGCAGCAGAAATACCCCATTTTCTGCCTGATATATCCGAAATACCGCATTTCGCGCTTTGCTCCACTCAGGTGAAAATTTTATAACATGTAGGTAGGTACCCATCCACAAGCGTTGAACTTTGAATTTTTGGTCTTTTTTCCATGCAAGAAAATGATTTTTGGTAGGCACAAACCTACGGTCATTTCACTCCTGCCTGAACCCTGTAGAAAGTTCGGAAAACCACCGAAGAAAAAAGAAGGTTTAGACCGACCAAATGCGTTTCCGTAAGAGTTTTTCATGACTTTTTTCTCACATTTACAATCACATTAATTTTGGAATGTAATTGAATTGTTTCGTGGGTAACATTAACATCAAAAATTGATTTCAGCACAGCCATGTAAATTAATTATATGACTGGGTCGAAATAACTGGTATGATTTTAGCAATAATTGCTCTTTCAACCCCGCAAGTTTTTTTTTTCAAAGATGGGATCTCATTTGGAAACACTGTTGCATCTCAGACACAGGTGGTGAACCCACATTTAACCTTCTCTGATGCAAGAAGGGACACCATTTTCCATGAAAAATTACAAGCCTTAAGTGCATGGTAGAAAATTTGCCACCTAATTTTTGGGAGTAAATTGGGTCACATGAACGACATGACTTCCGTGGGGGCATGAAATCAGCATACAATGTTGTAAAATTATGGACCCACATTTCTTTATTTTGCTGCTCCAGCACAATCGTCAGTCTGCACAAATACGATACAACCGATGGACCAACGCTGAATCCATTATTTTCTATTGTTTTTTCCTATTTGTTGATACGTAGGTACGAGATAGCCTATTTCACATTGTCGTCATATATGTTTCGACTTGGGCCAAAACTGCATTGATAGCCCAGGCCAATAATTCATTGCTACATTTTCTTGCACAACCTGGTGCACAACCAAACCAGAAATCATAGTCTCTTGGGGTCGATTGAAAAAAAAAAACAAACAAACAAATCTTTGCCAATTGACATTGTTCCAGCAAGAAATAGGGGGTGGGGACATCATTTAACCCCCTTTAGGCCACTGGAATTCATTTTACACTGTCCCAAATATGTACCTCCTGCTTGCTCCCAAGTGTTGGAATGAGAAAGCCAATGAAAGTTGCATTGATTGGAACTCCAAACTGGACACCTCAGAACTATGGGCAAATTCTTATGTTTGCTCACACTGTGACAGAATTGTTTTAATTATTTTAGACAATCCTACAAACCTTGCCTTGGGTGGGCAGTAGGCAGCATCTGCCTGACCAAGAACATGACCACGGTCAATGTGATCTCACTCAGTCAACCAATGCTATATGAGTGATGGATCGAACCGAGCACACCATTATTCTACTAGGTAAGTAGGTACCGACAAATAAGTGTGGGTTGCATCATAAACTGGGCAGCTACCCACTGTGGGTAGCTGCCCAGTTTATGATGCAGGAAAATGTTTGTCGGATTGACATTGCTTGCAGTGCCTGCCAAAACCACAGAGAGCTATATCTCAGAAATTAAGCCCTAGCTTCAATGAGGAAAATTCAACTCTCCTACACGTTGAATAACACAACAACAGAAGTTCCTAGGTATAGTAGCGGCGGAAAAAGATTACGCATGCATGTGTTTTTCCCATTTAACTGTTGCCTCCGAAACTCTTTTTTTCTTTCTGTTTACTTTTATGCAGTTGGTAGAAATAAAAGCGCCAAATTGCAACAAAGCTTTCCAGAGGAGTCGGATTTTGGCCTCGGTTATAAAATAGGATCCTTTATTTCTGTGGACTGTAGTTTTTGCCAAAATCTCAAGAATGGCAATTTTTGCATGTATGAGTAATCTAATTCCGCCGCTACAAAACCTACCTAACTTACAACAAAGCAGAGCACTTCAGTCAAGCTGATCGGTGTCTGTCCACAGTGTAGGTACATACCCAAACGAACCAACATCATATTTCTTTGAGACCTCACAACTTGATTGCCAGTTTTAAGGACTGGCAGGAATAAAGCAACACATTATCTAAAAAAGCACACAGCCTGGACTTTATTCCCTGCTCATCCTACGATGTGAAACAATTTTTGTTCAGTGCACCACAAGTCTGACTCATTTCACCATAAAGTGACGCATCATATGTGATTTCAGGTGGTCATTCCTTGATGCAACATAATTACAAAGCTGGCAGGCAAATGTCCGTTCTTGCGAATGCACCTTGGAATGGCGTTCCAGATCCCACCTTCGACTGGTTTCAAAACTGCAAACTGTGCAGATGTGCTTGGTGGTGTAATGACTCTCGGAAAACTTCGATCGCCTGTGAAACGTTCTCCGCTTCTTGAATTGTCGCTTGCGACAACCACCTTTCACTGCAGGTGAGAACCCATCCGTTTCCTCATTATGCACAAAATCGACAACGACATCAGGGTCTACGCACAGAGTTTGATCAAGCTGAAATAGAGTTTCATCCAGCTGAACTGCACCACCCTCTAGAGAACAAGGCATCTCTTCACATTCAATGGCTTCAAATGTCACAATGTCAGCATCATCATCAATCATCTGGCTTTCTGCTCTGTTGTCCACTTCTTGCTTGTGGTCCAAATTAGTCTGTATGAATGTGGACGGAACATGCCAACGCTTCAGTACTGGCAGCGGCACACTTTTATTTTCAAAAATGACCATCAAAGGGGCTTGATCTTCACTCTGTTGGAAGAAATCATCGTCTGCTTCAGTTTGGCTTGACTGGCCTGTGTGCCTCATTGATATCGCATCGGAAAGACAATCAATCCTGAGCAGATGAATCAGCTCGCACAAGTCATCGAATTCGGTTTCACTGCACTGCAAGTAACCACAGCAAATAAACTCCGTTAGCAATTCCAGGCTCTCTTTTTGCACATCTGGCATTGAAATGCAAACTGTCTGAAGGCTGGAGGCAGGATTGCCAGCTAGAACCGATTTCATGTAGCTGCTGACCGATGCCAGCAAGAGCTGGTGCATCCACAGTTCCTCTCCAAATTTGCATTTAATTAGAATGTCGCAGTCAGTCTCAGTGGAACTGAGTTTGAAGATGGAACTCAAAAGTGTGCTCTCTTTTGTATTTATTAGCTTCGCTTCCATCTTTATGTGCAAAGAAGGCAACCTAAAGTGAAAAAAAAATATAAATATACAAGGGCCTGGGTAGTGGATCAAAGTTCCATTTTGAAGGACTGCAGAACAGCTGAGAAATCAGTACGACAGTACCTAAGTGAAGGTAGTCACACAAACAATAAAATTATGACTCCCATGATCCAGTAGAGGCCTAGGTACCTACCGTCAAAGGGGGCTGCTTTGGCCGGTTTCTCAACTTCACAAAAACAGGGCAATTAACTGATCAGACAAAATGTTGATTTGATCGGTGTTTATACCATCCAGTTGCCCCCTCCATGTAGTCAAATGCCAAGAGATTTTAGAAAACACTCTTGGGTCGTGTTTTTTTTAAAAACCTTGAGTGGCCAAAGTAGGTAGCCCCCCTATGGGGCTACTTTGGTCAATTTTGGAAAACACAATAAAAAAGCATGCTGAAGCCAGAAATGGCCAATGCAGCCCCTCAATGGGGGCTTCTGTGGCCACTTTTGGAGTTTTAAAAAATAAACAGTACATTTACGGACAAAATGCTCGTACGCAGGTGAGTAAAACAATAGGTTCAGTCTTAAGGGCATAATTTGGAGATCACACGGACACCACAAGTTCAGGCAGATGGTACATTTGGCAGGACACCTTGTAATTCCGTCTGCAGCACCACACATCATTGTACTGACTCCTGTCCTGTTTTTGATGAATTCACAACCCTGACAGCGTACTTGACACCTTTTCAAAATATCAGTTTTTTTTTCTCCCCGCGGGTTATCACTGAAGTTCGACTCGTCAGCATTGAATATGTTAGATGGCGGGATACCTTCCAGTTTTACACTTAAATTGTCACAATAAGTCTTGAGTAATTCGCGACTTAAACTGGACTTCCCCCTTGTCATGTTGTTGCAAAGTCGCGTGGTTAGTAAATCCTTGACCTTGTGGCGCAAAATAAATTCTTATGCAAAATCAATTCCGGGCAGATTAAAACACTTGACCTTAAAACACTTGACATTTCTTCCTTGTTTGTCCAAATATGCTTTCACAATGTAAGTGACATCAAGTTTGGACAGTGGAAATCCCCATTCTCCAACAACAATGATTTTGTCGACCAAAATCGCTTCCTCTTGTATAGGCCTAAGGGGCTTTTTTTTAACTATGTTTAACTATGTTGGGGGCCACAGGCAGTAAAAGCCATTGGACGTGGTAAACCCCGGTCAGACATGCATCATTTTTTTGCCTCGGCAATTACCACAACAAACAATCAAGTTCGTCGTGTTCTTTCCCCAGGCAGCATGTATCTTTTTTGTTGAGATAAGACGCCGTCGCGATCGGCAATAAAAAAGAAAACATGGTTTCAAGTGCAAAACCATTTGCAGAGAGATTGCGGTACAGTTTTAGAAACCCATGGTGGGTATTGTCAAGAAATGTGGCCAGAAAAATAAAATAAAAGAACAACACGAACCAGGTCAGGGCGACGTGAAGATTCCAGCATGGCATTGTCCAGATGGTGACAGTTTGAGAGCAGGCTCGGATGAATAGGTAACACAACAAACAAGTAATCCAATTTGGTCACAAATTTATCAATTTCGGTGGGTACCTCAATTTTAGTGCATGAAAACATGGGAAAAAAAGGAAAAGGCACAAATTAGCATAATATCTTCAAGGAAACAAAATGGGGCATGATCCAAGTAACCTATATACCTACCTAGGCCTACCTACTACCTAGTACCTACCTACTAGGGCGATAAACTGAGTTTTGGCTTCATGGCAGATAAAAAACTGGCCTCTGATAGGTTTAGCATGTCATGAGAAATGCCAAGTTTATTCCAGAGAAACACGTAGTTGTTTAGGAAAGAAAACCTAGAGACATTTTTGGAAAGGGATGGGGGATAAATTAAAGAGGTCAACTGGCCCTCGTCGAACCCTGGTTTTTTGACCCGGGTGCAACAGCATCCTGCCCATCCTCCCTCACCACGGACACATTTTCGAAAAATTGAAACACCCCTAAGCTTTCTCCTCTTAGCAAGGGATTCCCAGCCCAGCTCTTTCCTGAGCAATGTCACACTGGAGTGAAAGGAGAAGTCACCAGAAACACACCTCACTGCCCTGCGCTGGACAGCTTCAAGTGCATCAATGTGGCACTGAAGATGAGGATCCCAGGTCGTTGTTGAATATTCCAAGATGGAGCGAATCAATGAAAAGTAGAGTATTTCCTTTACCTTTCTGGAGGCGTGGGAATAGTGTCGGATAAGAAATTTTAGTTGATTTGTTGCCCGTTTTACCATCTGACTTATGAGGTCCCCAGTTCAGGGCAGGATTGAAATGAATGCCAAGGTATTTGATATTGTCTGGGCGAGACAACACAGAGGGACCAATGAAATAATCTGAGATGGAAGGATGTGTCGATGAAGCAAATGACATGACAGATGTCTTTGCGATATTGATACTCATTTGATTCTCATCACACCATTTGACTATGGAATCTAGGTCATCCTGAAGGGCTTTGGAATCATCTGGAGACCTGATAACTCTGTAGAGGACTATATCATCTGCAAACAACCTGATGTTGGAGATGATATTATCTGCAATATCATTAATATAAATGAGAAAGAGGAGAGGGCCACACACTGAGCCTTGAGGAATGCCACTAGTGAGTGGGTGGGCCTCTGACAGATCGTTGCAAACGAGAACCTGGAACTGCCTGTTAGAGATAAAATTTGAGAGCCACAGGAAAAGATTTTCAGGAATTCTCAGCCTAGATAGCTTTGAGAGAAGAATAGGAATTGATACTTTGTCAAATCACCTCACTTTTCTTTTTCTCCTATCTCCTGTGGTTTGGTAGGGTGGGTGGCTTGTCCTGGCATTTTGCTATTTCCCCCTCCTCCAAAATTGTCAGTTTTTCATCCTGAATGATCAAGTTCTCCAAGTTTATTTTGCTTACATGTTACCCAGGTAGTAGGTAGCCTACCATGTCGGAACCAGGCTGTGCAAGAAGAAATCCTGCTCGAAGGCCCCCCCCCAATGCTTGCAGGACAATGAAATTTATTGATTCAAGTTCTCCCAACTACGTACCTTGGTAGGTAGGTATTTGCTGAAATTTTAGTTTGCATGTCACTTGATGACCTGTATAAGGTTCTAATAAACTATATTTTCTCTTTCCTACCATCCTAGGTGGGGTGCTTTGCACCCCTTTCAAATTTTAATTTTTGATTTATTTGTTGGCATCTAATTCTTACCTGTGCTTTTCTTCACTCAATGGCACGATTTGTATCACTGGTTGCTTCGTTCTGCCATTTCTGCAAATGCATCTTCATGTCGCTCTACAATTATTAGTTTGTACGAATAACTCCACATTTTCTTGAGGTAAGAATTATATTCTGACTCAATTTTGTGCTCTCTATTTTCTCTCTCTCTTTCTCTCTCTCTCCTTGACTCTCTATCTCTCTCCCCTTCACTCTCTTCCGATTGCTTGCGTACTCGTCCGAATGGTTTTTCCCTGAGCCTCATTGTCTTCCCAAAATGAAATAAACCAAAAATTGTTCGGTTTCGTTCATGGCTACGAGTATGATTTTTGGGGACTTGGTTATTATTATGTTTGTTGCAAAATGAGTTGTGCATTTTTTTCCTCTTTTCGAAAATGTTAATTGGTTGTAAAAATTGCTTTTGTTTCTTATTAAAATTACAACCACAGTAAAAAAAAATGCCTTAACCAGGTCAATGAAAATTGCATCAGACTGACTGGACTCTCCGAGAGCAGTGGCGATGTCATGCACAAAACTGGTCAGTTGGGATTCGCAAGAGAACTTGCTGCAGAAACCGTCCTGATGATGAGAGAAGAATTTTTGACCCTCGAGCAACCTATATAAATAGCCGGCTACCATCTTTTCCATAAGTTTAGCTGAAGAGCTGATAAGACTTATTGGTCGGAAGGAGGTTGTGGAAAGAGGCTGGCCACCTTTAGCTAGTGGGTATCAATACTCATTTTCCAATCAGTTGGGATTACATTTTGGGCCAAGGATACTGAGAAGAGCACAAAAAGGAAAGTTTTTAGTTTGTCGCAGTGGTTTTTAAGGAATGCCGTAGGTATGGAATCAATGACATTGAAAGTGGAGTTCTTTGATGTTTTGATCGCTTTAACCACCGCTTCCAGGGAAATCAAATCAGCATCACGGAGAAAAGCTTGAACTCGGTTGTGGGTGACAGTGGAGGCAGCAGGAATCTTTGGGTTGAGATAGCTCTTCAGAGCCAAAGCAAAACAGCTACTCGACCCAGGGGGCTACTTCGGCCAGCCAATTTTTTGCCACTGACAGAATTGTAATTCAGAAATTGGACAATCACAAATATAAAGCATATATCTAACCTCTAAATGATGAGGCAAAGGATTGGATCCTTATCTTTTCTGTCCTGATATAAACGATGACAGTCGCTTGTTCAAAAATTCAAGTTTTTCACTGCTTCTGTATTCTGGTCAGCACAGAAATTAACTTAACTTTTAATAAAAAAATCCTCTCAGAAAAATATACTTTCAAACTGTAAAAATATGACAAGAAAAAATGTTACACAAGGATTTTACGCACAGTCCCAGGAAAACCATCTGACAATAGAGATACAAAATTGGCCACAGTAGCCATGTATGTGAAGTTGGCCCACGGGTTACCGCCCACGACAACGCGCCCTGGCGCAATCGTTATTGCCGGGTTATTGCCCGTTATTGCCCAAATTTGATCGTTATTGCTGGTCGGGGTCAAAGGTTACGGCCAAAAAACTTTCCGTGGGCCAACTTCACGTGAAGTTGGCCCCCGTAAAATTTATTATCCCGCCCACGACAAAGTGCCTAGGCGCAATCGTTATTGCCGGGTTATTGCCCGTTATTGCCCAAATTTGATCGTTATTGCTGGTCGGGGTCAAAGGTTACGGCCAAAAAACTTTCCGTGGGCCAACTTCACGTGAAGTTGGCCCCCGTAAAATTTATTATCCTGCCCACGACAAAGTGCCTAGGCGAAATCGTTATTGCCGGGTTATTGCCCAAATTTGATCGTTATTGCTGGTCGGGGTCAAAGGTTACGGCCAAAAAACTTTCCGCGGGCCAACTTCACGTGAAGTTGGCCCCCGTAAAATTTATTATCCCGCCCACGACAAAGTGCCTAGGCGCAATCGTTATTGCCCGTTATTGCCCAAATTTGATCGTTATTGCTGGTCGGGGTCAAAGGTTACGGCCAAAAAACTTTCCGTGGGCCAACTTCACGTGAAGTTGGCCACCGTAAAATTTATAATCCCGCCCACGACAACGCACCCTGGCGAATCGTTATTGCCGGGTTATTGCCCTTTATTGATTGCCCAAATTTGGTCGTTATTGCTAGTCGGGGTCAAAGGTTACGGCCCAAAAATTTTCGGTGGGCCATCTTCCTATGAAGTTGCGGCATGTGGTCAACAATTATCTCCTCAAATCTCTTGCCTATCCTCTGTGGAAACATTGGGGTCGTAAACCAAAACTCCCTCTGTTGGCCCTCCGGTGGACTTTCGTCGATAAAAATAAATTTTTCCCCTGTTTGACCGTGTTTCCGTCATGACAATGAAATGAGGCTGGTCCGCATAACTATTTTTGACCATTTTGACAGTTGTTGGTCCGCACGAAAATGGTAAAAGAAATTTGCATAAGTGGGCCTACAAGGTTCACTACTGAAATGCCAAACCAAAAAATCTTGGATAACTGCTGATACAGGGAAGATCATTTTCCACTAATGTTGAAAAAATTCCAAAGGTATTTGGAGGTTTAAAGAACACAATTCCATTTCACCCGTGCTGACAGAAAAATCTCTAAGTGATTCCTCTGCTGTTAACCAAATTTTTCTTTGCACACCAACAAAAATTGGTTTGGAGGAGCATGCATGGGGCAGGTTTTATATTTATGGAGAACAAAACAATCTCAACACATGTTGAAAGGGATCGGGGGACTGGGATAGAACGGACTGAGGCAGAAGTGGACTGAGGCAGAATTGGACTGAGGTAGAATTGGACAAAGGAGGGAGTTTTTGCTTGGAAGTGGTAGCTTACACCTGTCCTAACTTAACCTAACCTAACCTGACCCGCAGAAATTTAAAAAATCAGCCTCCAAAAATGCAAAAATTCTCCCTCAGTCCACTTCTGCTTCAGTTCGTTCTGCCCCAGTCACCGGTCCCGTTGAAAGATCCACATTTGCAACGTCCCACAGTCAACCAAATCTGGCGAACGATTCCAAATGAGCGTTACCAGAAATTTCGGTCCAAATTTCGAAAGAGTAAAATCAAAATGTTCTCAAATATTCCTGCCAACATTACGAAAGAGTTAAAAACAAAAAGTTCTCAAATGTTTGTGCCCTTTTATTTATTTATTTATTTTTACGCTTCACACAATTATGAAGCGCAGGAGACCCAAACAAGTAGTTCATTTTTGTTCGAAAATTGTGCGCACAAAAGGACACAACACCTTTGGTGTTTGATGCAATGCGTCCACATTTCCAGTGAACAAAATGCCCGCCATATCCGATGCTGTTGCTCCAATTGAACGTGACAACGGTGACGCATCGCCAAACTTGCCAAATCTACGGCAGCCTTGGTCCCTGGTCGCCAGCTACTGTTACAGCGGAGAGATCATGACGGGGTAACTCCAGCATGTTGTCCCGTATTTTCCCGTTCGTTTTTTCCAGTGACATTTTTTCCCGCCACATTTTTTCCCGTGTCTTCTTTTCCCAGTATCTTTTTTTCCCGTATCATATTTTCCCACAGTATCTTTTTTCCCGTGTTATGTTTTCCAGTATCTTTTATTTCCCGTAACTGTTTTTCGCAGTAACTTTATTTCTCGTTACATTTTTTCCCATCGCATTTTTGTGAAACCTCCGTGTAGTTGCATGCCTTTATTGTGTTTAAGCACATGCTTGCAGCAAACTCACGAAATGGTTCAGTAAAATCAACGCCGCAAGCACGTACTATGATTTTGTCGGTCAGTTGTGCCTTCTCTAATTTTCAACAATCGATATATTCGTGTTCCAAGTAAAAGGTTCAAACTGAAAATCAGATAGGGAAACTTTTGGAGAAATCTTTTATTGGACAATCAGAGGAATTTCTTGAACTTCGAGAGTTGATTGAATCAAGATCCAGTGCCACCAACACGATATTTTATGAGAACCAACTGAGAGAATTATATTTAGGAGATTTTGTGTAAGGCTGGTTTCAATAGCCATCGCCTTTGGATACTGAGTCATTAACATTCTAAGGTCTCATATTTGCTCTCCTCGAAGGATACCTGTAATTTGAGGCGAACGGAGTAACGGCCGGATCACTACGGCAGAATGTTGCCATTTATTCGGAGTTTCAACATTTGATCGCAGTGCTAACTTTGAAGTGTAACTAGATCCCAGACAAAAGGGATTGCAGCTTGTGGTTCTGAAATAATAGGACACTTTCTCGGTGTGGGATATATAACCTTTGTCAAAGGGAGCTCAAATTCAGTGGTCCTGAAAGAAAAGGACAAGTGTCATCGACAGTTACATAATTTCAGAATTTCAATTAGAGGACAGGTATCGTCTCTAGTGGATCTCCCCGGATCCAAGGGATTTGAGATATTGCCAGAGATCCAGAGCAAGAAGTCATGCCTTCGGCACGAGCGCCGAAAGTAATTGAAGTTGGTACAAGTGAGCCTGAAATAAGAGGCTATCAATTCTCATTGGTTTTTCGTGGTTAAATGACAGAAAGGTCTAGTGGAGTGTTACAAGTTTCCAAAAGATCCAGTGTCCACGAAAAATCCAAGGAGGTTTCCCCCATTCCACAATTTTAATATTTGAAGACGTCTTTATTTCTATTCACTAGATTGCAACAAAGCATCACAAAGGGTCAGAATCGAACCTCGATCAACAAACAGGATCTTCAATTTCCACAAAGTCCAACATTATTTGCAAAACAATCACCAATCGTTTGAATGTACTATGTGGCAACAGTTTGTTAACAGCACCATTAGCATAATTTCCCGAAGGCACTTGACAGATTTCTTTTAAAAAACGGCCAGATTTCTTAACACGAACGCCATCTGGAAGGAACTTTGTCTGCAATTACCTATCTTAACCATCTTGGACAAACTCAGGTGGCCATACCAAGCGTGAAACCAGTGGATGTTTGCATTCATGTTCATGACTGATTTCACGGATTTTTTTTTCTTGGTCTGTCGTATGATAGATTGAGGTTTTTGCAATGGCAAACTCACCATGGACCAGTGGCAGAGACCGAAAACTCATTGACACCGTTTGGAGGCATGGACTTCAACACCACACAATCAGTTCGCAACTCTACTTTTTCCGCATGAACCTGAATGATAGCTATAGGTATGAGAGCACATTCCGCATTGTGGTTTCCAACTACACAGACTTTTCCGATCACAAATTAAAGTAGACGAGAAAAAAATTACTGGGAAAAATGTCATGGGAAATGAAGTTACTGGGAAATAAAGTTACGGGAAATAAAGTTGCTGGGAAAAATCGTTACGGGAAAAAAAGAAACTGGAAAATATGAAACGGGAAAAAAGAAACTGCGAAAATAATGTCGCGGGAAAATAATGTGGCGGGAAAATAAGTCACGGTAAATTTCGAACGGAAACTGTCAGCGGTAAATTCTGAATAAAGAATAAGAAAAAAACTCACCTGGCAGCGTTAAATTTTACTCATCTTCAGCACAACAAAATGTGCACATTTTTTATTTGCAACAATTTTAATCGAGCTTTGAAAGCTCACGATGGTACCTGAATCCCTCCATGTGGATCTCAATTACTGTTCTTCCTTTTTGAGTTCGCACTAACCTTTGACCCCGAGCAGATGACATTTAATAATTTGGGCAATAATGGGCAATTATCCGGCAATAACGATTGCGCCCAGGTACGTACGTTGTCGTGGACGGGGTAATAAAATATACGGGGGCCAACTTCACGTGAAGTCGGCCCACGGAAAGTTTTTTGGCCGCAACTTTGACCCCGACCAGCAATATCGATCAAATTTGGGCAATAACGGGCAATAACCCGGCAATAACGATTGCGACAGGGCGCGTTGTCGTGGGCGGGATAATAAATTTTACGGGGGCCAACTTCACGTGAAGTTGGCCCACGGAAAGTTTTTTGGCCGTAACCTTTGACCCCAACCAGCAATAACGACCAAATTTGGGCAATAAAGGGCAATAACCCGGCAATAACGATTGCTACAGGGCGTGTTGTCGTGGGCGGGATAATAAATTTTACGTGGGCCAACTTCACGTGAAGTTGGCCCACGGAAAGTTTTTTGGCCGTAACCTTTGACCCCGACCAGCAATAACGACCAAATTTGGGCAATAAAGGGCAATAACCCGGCAATAACGATTTCGACAGGGCGTGTTGTCGTGGGCGAGATAATAAATTTTACGGGGGCCAACTTCACGTGAAGTTGGCCCACGGAAAGTTTTTTGGCCGTAACCTAGGCTTTGACCCTGACCAGCAATAACGACCAAATTTGGGCAATAAAGGGCAATAACCCGGCAATAACGATTGCGACAGGGCGCGTTGTCGTGGGCGGGTTAATAAATTTTACGGGGGCCAACTTCACGTGAAGTTGGCCCACGGAAAGTTTTTTGGCCGTAGCTTTGACCCCGACCAGCAATAACGACCAAATTTTGGCAATAACGGGCAATAACCCGGCAATAACGATTGCGCCTTGGCACTTTGTCGTGGGCGGGATAATAAATTTTTGCGGGGGCCAACTTCACGTGAAGTTGGCCCACGGAAAGTTTTTTGGCCGTAACCTTTGACCCCGACCAGCAATAACGACCAAATTTTGGCAATAACGGGCAATAACCCGGCAATAACGATTGCGCCTAGGCACTTTGTCGTGGGCGGGATAATAAATTTTACGGGGGCCAACTTCACGTGAAGTTGGCCCACGGAAAGTTTTTTGGCCGTAACCTTTGACCCCGACCAGCAATAACGACCAACATTTGGCAATAACGGGCAATAACCCGGCAATAACGATTGCGCCAGGGCGCGTTGTCGTGGGCGGCAACCCGTGGGCCAACTTCACATACATTGGCAAAACTCGAAAAAGCGAAACAAAACGCAAAAGATGAAAAGAAGCGACGAAGGGTTTTGTGAAAAAAACAAAGATGGAGGACTTTGGAAAAGCAAAAATGCAGAGCTCAAAAAACCTCGCATAAACAGCTCAGCCTGAAAGTCCCATTGACAAAAACTATTCTGTTCCAAAAATCATCTTTTCCTTGGGCTGCGTCAGCACCACCAGATTTGAGTGGGTCCCTCCTTCGAGTGGCCCTCCTTTTCATTTCATCAACAGTCGGATTCGGCTTTTGCCTCGAAGTGTTGCGTCAAGGCATCACTAAATTACCCAGGCAGGAGGAGTTCGGAGCAACAGCGGTACGAGAAAAGAAGCTTACATTTTTCACCGCAGGAAAAAGTGGCGCTCTTAGATACAGCGAAACCCAACATTGGTTGCGTGCAAAGTGAATGAATTTTTGAGCGGTAGACATGGGCGCAAATCACGGGGGGGTTGGGGGGGTGCACCCCCCCAAAATTCGGTGAGTGGAATTCTGGAGGGGTTGGGGCCCTTTCGCCAACCCCACAGAGGGCCCCTGCCTCAGCCCTTATTTTCCCCCTGTGGGGCCCTTCGAACGCCAGGGAATCAATCCAGCTCCAGCTTTCAACACAAAAACCTCATGTCCAAAAAAACTACAAAAAACACAAGACTAAAAAAGGAAAGTAAAAGTGAGTGCCAACCACTTCAACCCCACAGAGGGCCCCTGTCTCAGCCCTTAATTAACCCCTCTGGGGCCCTTGGAATGCCAGGGAATCAATTCAGCTAGATTTCTGGGGCCCAAAGAACACCCGGGTAATCAATCCAGCTCCAGCTTTCAAGACAAAAACCTCATATCCAAAAAAACCAATAAAACACAACAGACTTGTGGGAAAGCAAAAGCGAGTGCCAACCACCTGCAATGGTAACGCCGTGGCAGGTAATGCTGTGATAACGAATACATTTTATTGATGGAATTCTGGTAGATTTGGGCCCTCTTCCCATCCCCAGAAAGGGCCCATGCGTCGAGCACGAATTAATCCCCTCTGGGGCCCCTAGACCGCAAAGGAATCAATCCAGCTCCAGCTTTCAGAAAACTTCATTTCTAAAAAAACTAAAAAAAATACACAGCAGATTTTAATGGAAAAGAAAAATAAATGCCCACAACCTGCCGGCCTCATTTTCACATTCAAATGTGAAAAGTAAAGTCATCATTTGACCGCATTTTAATGATATCGTAACGAACAATTTGAATTGGTGAAATTATGGGAGGTTGGGCCCTCTTGCCAACCCCACAGAGCGCCCCTGCCGCCGACCCGAAAAAAACCGCTCTTGTGCCCCAAAAAGCAAGGAAATCAATCCAGATCATGGCCTTCAGCCACTCTGAAAAACCCTCATTTCCAAAAAAACAAGTCTGTCCAGTCGAAAAGAAAAAAAATGAACGCCAAAGCACCTGCAATGGCAGCAGCCTGAATCTACTTATATGGGAGAATAGAAGCAGCATTATTTGTGCAAATTTAAATGATACCGTATGTGTGAGCCTGACCACCCAGCCCTGGCCATAATGGTGCCCAAAATAGTCAAAATCCGGCCCAAAATGCATGTTGAAATTCCTAAAAGTTAGCACACCTCTGTGGTACTCCCAGACATCCTGCTAGGCTCTGCAAGGCTCTGTCCTTTGGCATATCCCACTTGAGCCAAGAATTCCGCCCCAGACCCCGCGTGCCCCCAACTTTGTTTCACAATTTAGTTTTACAATTTAACTGCTCCTCTTATGACCTTCTTTTGTTGGAGACATTCCCATCGCTTTTGTTTTTGCATCTGCTTTCGTGAATTTCAGAAAACGTCTCTTGCACACACATATTTGGAAATTCAGGCTTTCGTGCAGGCCTGTTGCGAATGGCCTCAAAATTTGCAAAACCATAAAAGTGCGCCCATCATTTCAAGGCTCATTTGGGTCCCAAAAATTTGAAAGAAACATCAATTTTGGACCCCAAATGAACACTCGAATTTCAAAATTTCTTCAGCTTCTGGGGGACTCCGTCCCCCAGACCCCGTTGCGCCTGCGGCGGGCTTCATCAAATGGGCTCCTATTTCCGTCAAAAAGGGCCCCCGGGGCAACTAACCCCCCCCAGATCTCAAGAGGGATTTGCGCCCCTGGCGGTAGAGATGCCAGATGGCGGGTTTTCCCGCGAAATCCTGCTGGTTTTGGATGATCCCTGCTTGGCAATCACGGATTGCGGGGTTTTTCGACAGTTGGGTGCTGCATTTCGCCGGTTTTCTCGTGGTTTTGTATTTGTACCCAGATTTGTTGGCCTGATTATTCGCTTCATTGGTCGCCGTTTGAACGGATATGAATTTTTGGAGAATTTCGTCATGAATTGATGGATTGTTTTTTAAGCATTCGGATTTAAAATCCAGACCATACCCATTCCCACTGCTTGAGAGGAGGAAAAGTCCATGCAGGTACCGCGGCGCACGTTGTTGATTTTTGCGAGAGGCCCTTACTGTCGTGTATGCCGAGGAATTCAAATTGCTACTGGCCTCATAGGACCAACAAGTCCAACTTGTGTAATGCGATATGGGACCTTTCATGGCCATTTGACCTGTCTCTGAGGGGACATTCATGGGACCCTCCCCTCTCCGTCCCACGAGGTCGCATTTTGTCACTCTTAATATGAAATCAATGTCTCATGGAGCAACAGAGTTTCCGACGAGGTGAAAAGTGACGATTACTTCCAGATCAAGTCACAAAGGCCCCAGTGGATTTCCATGATCCAGATTCCAGAGGGTCCCCATGATCAGGGGTCTCCCAAAATCTCATTCAATTTCGTGTTGTCGGGGACAGCGATTTTTCCCGCCAAATAGATTGTCAATGCTTGCGGTTTGTGCATGACTCACAATCGGCGGAAACACCCGCGAGAAGGATTTTTTTTTGGTGCAGGCCTGTGAGTATGCCAAATCTCAAATGAGCTTCAGCGCCTCGAACGGAGGAACAGACCTGGTCCTTCTGCTATTTGGTCCAACCGTGACCAGGTCCTGCTTTTCTTTGCGCCTTGAAAAAATTCGATCTGAGTTTCATTCGATCCAATTAACAGTGGGACCAAGTTACGGTGGGATCAGAATACGCAGTACGACCAGATTAAGGTAGATCCAGGTTACGGTAGGTTGGTCCAGGTTTTGGTAGACCAAGGTTAAGGTCGGTCCAGGTTACGGTGGACCAGGTTACGATCCAATCTATCCCAGATCCATATTCAGGAGCGATCAATATTCCGATTTGTGAGGCGATTGGTGAGGTTCCGAATGTTTCAGGTCGGAAGCGAATCGTTTTGAAATGTGATTTCAAAGCAGCTTCAGGTGTCAAGCATCAACTAAGAGTTCATCTCTCATTTGGTGTTGGCTGTCCAATACTTTGGTGACCACAAGTACCTACTCATAACTCACATCACGACAAATATGACTCGACTCATGGTTACCAGATTCCGGTGGGACCATATTACGATTGGACCAGATTACGGAAATGTAGGACCAGATAACATTAGGACCAGCTTGCGGTAGAACATATATGGTTGGCATAAAAATATTTCGTCTGTTTTCGTTCACAATCAGCTGTTCGAGGGGGTCACAGTATCTGGTCCCACTCCCACTGCCATCTGGTCCAACCGTAATCTGGTCCGACTAAAGTCGGACCAGATTACGGTTGGACCAGATAGCAGTGGGATTGGGACCAGTTTCTGCGACCCCCTCGAACAGCTAGTCGGACCCTCGGACCAGATTACGGTTGGACCAGATGGCAGTGGGATTGGGACCAGTTTCTGCGACCCCCTCGAACAGCTAGTCGGACCAGATTACGGTTGGACCAGATGGCAGTGGGATTGGGACCAGTTTCTGCGACCCCCTCGAACAGCTGATTGTGAACGAAAACAGACTGGAAAATCGACAAAGTGAAATAAAAAGGTGCAAGCGTTGACCATCGGTGCAGCAGTGGCGGCTCGTGCGGGCTTTTTGCTGAGTGAGGCCGGCCAACCAATTGCCCACCTGACAACGGGCCTTTTTGGCCATTTGTTGGAAATGTAAACCCGTAATATATGGTCGGGGATAGCTGGCGAGAAAATACTTATTTCGGTGTCAGGTGGCCATTGAATGACCACTGTGAAGGGGTGGACTCCGGCAAACATCACTCGACACTGACGTTGAGAGAAGTCGCTGAAGTGACTATCGGTCGAATCGTTGCGTAAATGAAATGAAAAAAAAAATTGTAGGTATATGGGATATACGGAGCAAGGCTTAATGGAACGCTTTGGAAAACAAAACATTCCAGCTCATTTCAGAAACTGTGTTTTCTGAGGGGGATGCCTGATTGGAAGTTATCCTCCCAGCGGATCGCTTGCCCCCTGCAGCATGATGTTATTTGCTCGCCCTGGTGGAAAATAGCCCCTTGAACACGAATATTGCATCCACAATTTACCCCAAAATGGGGTGCTCCGCCCCCGCAGACCCCCTGCCAGGGGAGCCTGGAACTCCACCCCTGGAACCCCGATGGGGCTCCACCGCAGATTCCCATTCCGAGTGGCTCCGTCCGAACTGGGACGCTGCGAAGATCCTTCCGTGAGGGTTGCCGCCTGCAAAAACCTGAAATGGACGTCCAAGTTTTTTTTTTCAGAAGGGGTGGGGCAAGCGGCGGTTCCACGGAGCAAATAAAACCCCGACTTGAATTCCCATGTTTCGTTTTTTGGTCAAACAAAAGTCATGTTTCGTTTTTTGGATGAAGGAAAAATTATTTTGGTAATTCTTCCAAAACAGAAAAAGTGATTTCCGTGGCGAAATTATCGCCCTGCAATTGCCGAACTCGCAATTAGCTCTTGAAACCGAGAGCCATCATCAATTTGCCGTGATATTTTGCTCAGACTCACCAACTTTGAGCCTTGCGGCACAAACATTCGCAAAAACAGAGCGTCACTGTTGTTCGCTATATGGATTGCGAAATTCTGAGACAATTGTGAGACAACCGTGATCGGTCACCCAGGGCCGTCCGTTTCTGAGATACGGGCCGCGGAAAGTGGGGAACCCCCCTGAAAAACAGGGAACGACACTGAAAGTCAGTGAAGGACTTGGAAATCTGCCGGGAACGACCCTGAATGAGATCGGCAATGCCAGAAAATTCCCCGACAACAACCCTGAACGGTCACTCAGGGCCGTCCGTTTCGGAGATACGGGCCCCTGAAAGAGGGGGACCCCCTGAAAAACAGGAAACGACCCTAAAAGTCAGTGAAGGACTTGGAAATCTGCCGGGAACGACCCTGAATTTGATCGGGCATCAGAAAACCCTCCGGGAGCCAGGGCCGTCATTTCAGGTTTTCGCAGGGGGGGGCCATTTCACGGAAATAACCTGGCAGCGAGCCAGAGGGGGGTCTGAGCCCCCCAGTATTTTCGGGGTGTGGAGCGGAGCCCCATCGGGGTTCCAAGGGGCAGTGCACCTGGCGGGGGTCTGGGGGGCGGAGCCCCCCAGAAGCTGGAGAAATTTTGAAATTTAGGGTTCATTTTGGGTGCAAAATTGGTGTTTTTGAGGGTATATTTTCAGCATTTGCGGCGTTTAGATCACATAATGCATGCAGGCAATGGTCAGCTAAGATGCAATTTCCTATAAGTGTATTTGTCCCTTCGCAGCGACCGCATTCTTCGATTTCCGCTTTTGTTTCTAAACCAGCTGAACTTCAACAAAGTTTTGACTGAACTTCTGAAGATTCTTGGGGGCCTTGAGAAATTTTGAAATTTGGAGTTCATTTTGGATGCAATATTTGTGAAATTGAGGCTAAATTACCCATCAGGGAGAACAAAAGATATATGCCAGGGTGGGGCAAGCGATCCGCTGGGTAGGGCATTTCCAATCAGGGGGGGCGTGGCCCCCCTTGCCCCCCCTAAATGACGTCCCTGCCGGGAACAAACCTGAACGGTCACCCAGGGCCGTCCGTTTCGGAGATATGGTCCCCGGAAAGTAGGGGACCCCCTGGAAAACAGGGAAGGACCCTGAAAATCAGTGAAGGACTTGGAAATCTGCCGGGAACTGTCCTGAATGCCAAAAAACCTCAACCTCTTGTTACAACCTTGCACCGTCACTTGGATTTTCGGCAATGCTTCTATTTTTGGATTTCAATGAAAAGGCGACGGCAAGCAGCAGGATATGGGACGGCCATGCAGGGCATGACGATTGTCATGTCCAATGTGGCGACGCTGTTTAAAACCCAGAACCACCCAAACAGAGTTAAAACGACCCAAATCAAACCAAGCCAAACCGAGTCAATGCAAGCAAAACCGACCCAAACCAAGCCAAAACGACCCAACCAAAGCAAAACCCATGCACCTAAACCTGTCCAAACGTCTAAACCAAAAATATTCCCCGCCTCCGGACATGATTTTGATGTGGATGGTTCTCCAATCTCCGCCTATGTAAAATCCGCCAGGTTGTGGTTGGGCGGCGACATGAAACTGTTTGCAAAGGGAGCGTGACAACTGATGGAAACCTGCCGACTTGGTGAACGATTATAAGAGTCAGATTTCCAAGAAAACGCAGCAGAAAATATCAATTCAATCTGAAACGAAAATGAGCCACCGTCGAACTGACAAGACAAAACGGGAATGTGTGGTGACATGAATATGGCCTGTGTGATTTTAACAGAGAAGGGAAGGAAGAGGGAAGAACTAAAAGATAAAAACATTGAAAAATATACCCGGGAGAAGTTCAACTCCGTCATAATTCATCACAGAGATAAATGCCACGGATTTCCCGTCAAATGGGATTTCAGAAACATAAAAGACTAAATTAACACAGAAAAACGCTACGGATTTCCAGTCAAATAGGATTTCGGAAACATAAAAGACTAAATTCAACACAGAAAAATGCCACGGATTTCCAATCAAATAGGATTTCAGAAACACAAAAGACTAAATTCAACACAGAAAAATGCCACGGATTTCCAGTCAAATAGGATTTCAGAAACATAAAAGGCAAAATTCAACACAGAGAAAAATGCCACGAATTTCCAGTCAAATGGGATTTCAGAAACATAAAAGACTAAATTAACACAGAAAAACGCCACGGATTTCCAGTCAAATATAATTTCAGAAACAGTGTGGCACCGTTTTCTTGCTGAGCATTTTCGGGACGACTTGTTATGTGATGTCCTGTATTCTGGCATGAACGGCTGCACATGTACATGGGGAACAAATATCTCAACACAAACAAACACATCGCGGCCACCAACGACAGTCAAGAGCGAAACAAATATCCCAAAAGCTGGTTGTAAAATATTACACCATGAAACTTTTACATGCAAAATCGGAATTTTGTTCATACACCTAGATTCTTAGCCTCATAATTCCAAATCCAAAAATAATGATCCTTCGTGCAGCGATTTCTAGAATGCTTGGCCTGGAATCTGTAACTTCTTCCGTTCAGTTGGCTTGGTATCCCTGTCGAAAGACTGACTGAATAATCAAGGAGATGCCTCCTTCGATTGGGCTATAGAAATTACTCCCGACCGATAAGATCATAGACTAACCGGTGGATTTGACGATTCTTGCTTTCATCATGTCAATGAAGGTTGCAAAAAACCACATAGAATTCGAATAAATAGAAAGTGCAAGTCACTGAGTAGCACGTAGGAGAGCTCCTTCCAAGGCAAGCCTCAGAGTTGGAAAATTCCTGGTTGGCAGCATGATTCTGCAAACGCTCTTTTGATGCTAGCAGCTTTCGTCCAAACATTCCCCCAGCTGCCGAGTAACCTCTGGAAGAAAGTGAGAAAAAATTAAGGTTTTCGAAACTTTTTCACTTGAAAGTTTCTTGCTTAAGTGATGCATAAGCTATGGAAGCGATTGCTCCTGAAAAAGTTTTTGTGTCACTTGAGAAACCGAGGCAGCAAAAAAAATCACTTCAGAATTGTTTCAATTCAGTGCACATTGTCCGTTTTTTTTTGGGTTGATCCATTTATATTTTAAACGTTTTTCATGCCCAAATTACCAAAAAAACCACGACAACTGAAAAATGTCTAACCCGGGACTGCATACCAGACAAAATGCCAGGCAAAATTATGCAGGCAAAAATATGCATAAATTTTTGTCTCAAAATGTTTTTCAAAATTTTGAAAAATTTGTTTTTCAAAACCTTTAAAAAAAATTCTCACAAAAATTTATTTAATGCAATCTCCTACCACCAGCCTCTTTTCCAAGCGGACTCTGGTGTCCTGGCATGCAGTCTCTGGCGAAAGATCATTTTTATGATTTTTGTCTCCGATGTTACTGTGACATTTACTCGGAAAATGCTCAGATTTCACTGCTCAGGCATTTTTGCTAGACGCTTGAAATGTTTCGTAGCCTTCCGAATAGGTATGTGACCTCAAAAGACATTTCTGTTTTTGCAGTTTTTTATTTACATTTATGTTTCCGGTGCTTGAGGAGTATGAGTCATGTTCTTCATGTTTGCAGATGTGTTGCAGAGTGGCGACGGATTTTAACCCTCTTCCCGTCTAGAGCGACTTGAAGCCTTGCACAAAAACCAGATGCCATCATTTGCGCTCCGCTATACCAGACACAAAAACGTGGACATGCAGCGAAGATGCGCGGGAAAGCAGAAAAAATATTTGTTTGGTTGATTCGTTTAGCCTTCATGCTGTTAAAAGCCAGCTCTGTATAACGAGCCATATTTTGTCATGCATTGCTTACCGCGTTTTACCAGATCCGCGGTCAAAATGAGACCCATGTTGACTGGCATTTCAACTCGCTTTGAGAATTCACTTTTCTGTCGCATGCCTGCTTTAAAAACTGCGCGTTATCGGTTAACATGCAGCTGTCAGATGGACCCAATGCGACTGGTCACAGAGCCCCTGCTACGACAGAGGGGCGTGACACAATCCAGGACGCCGCAGACGCACATCGGAAGGAAAGGCAATCCTCTAAAAGCAAAAAAAACGAGAAAAAGATGACGGAAATAACCTGACGTCGCTTTTACATTGGTGTCTGCAGCCTGCCTCCTTGAGTCTTGGGTTTGTTCGCAATCATTAACATACCATACAAACAAATTTTTCCACTACTGTACATAAAGGGTGTTCGGCGAAAATGGAAACGACAATCGCACCTATTTTTAGAATAGGCCGACGCCGGGGGCGTTCGACAACAACCGCTTCAGTTGAGTTTTTTCTGAACACTTTTCAGCGCGAAAAAATCAAAATCGTGTTTTTATTGTTTTTATCGGGAATGCCAAAATTCCAACGAGCAACTGCTTGCATCTCAATGACAGGGTGTTTGGATTGTGCTGCCTGCAATTGTGTGTATGGTTCGGCAGCCATAACTTCGACATAAAACCCAACTTGAGGCCATTAGCAGTTTGCTTGACAGATTTATTCATTTCGACAGAAACGTCGCAAACACTGTGCGTTGAAATTTTCAATTTGTGCTCAACACTGTTCATTTAACTGTGAGAAAGAAGCACCTGTGGAATTGGCTGGGGAAAATATTCGAAGGTAATCAGAAATTGGAAATGTGTTTGCTTACACCAACATTCATGTGATGATGTTGGCAAATTGTCCTCCTCCTGCAATAACACAAATACCCGGCCCACCCTGTTGCGATTGAATTGCCGAAGTTACAATGGATGTTTATTATTGACGAGTCATACACACACAGACGGAACGCCGCATTACTTTTTTGAAAACTCTCCAGATATTGCTTGCTGATTGTCGGAATCGACTCGCACCGCAGGTGTTCGAAAGCAGAGCTACGTCTCTTCAATGGACACGGCCACTTGCTATCAGTCTTTTTCATTTCCATTTTCACCGATCGCCCTTTACATGGTCTGCAGAAGCAGCGCGCCTATGTGGCGCATTGGACTTTGAAGTTATGCCACATCATATATGCTTGTGTCTGGTTTTTGTATGCTGGGAAGGAGAGTGCCACATATCGCGTGCTGGAGTTGATGACAAAGCAGGCTCTTTCAAGTGGATGTGAAAAGGCTACACAAGTGTAGTAAAAGGTATGGCGAATGTAAAATTTTTGCAAAAAATGAAGTCGGTAGTACACGTGTACTACCGACTTCATTTTTTGCAAAAACATTGCGTTTAAAAGGACTTCCACGAACATTTCTTGAAAAAACTATCCACTTTGTTCCATCAAAATTATTGGCTCCATCAAAATTACAACACTGATCACCACTTTAACAAAGGCCTCCGTGAATTTTTTTTTTTTTTGAAAAATCCATTCCTTGTGCTCGTCAAAATGGCTGCACATCAATTTATTGGGCAGAAAGGATTTCTAGAATATTGTTTGAAAATTACCACCCTTTTTTCTCAGTCAAAATAATTTTGGCTCTGATCATAGTTAGAAAGTACTTCCAGAATATTTTGTTGAAAATTCCTGTCATTTACACGTCGTCAAAACCAGCGCACTCTCAGTGTCTTTAGAAAGGAAAATTCTGACTCATTTCCAGATTTACCTACTCTTCTTTTCGAGTCCGTAACAAGCGATTAAGCGCGGCCCATTGCAACTCACCCATCCTCTGATTCAATAGCCAATTCAATGGATGGATTTGTGTTGCGAAAAATTCATTTCTATGCAGAACGCTTATTACTTTTCCGATTTCGCATTGAGTGATGCATCAGTCTGTTGAATTGAGTATCGAGTTGAACATGTAATTTTGAATATGGATTACTCAGCTGTCAAAGACGTAATTGCTACCGCTGGTTGTTTCATGTCTACACTCGAAATAAATCTGTGTCATCCGACATTTGGATGTGTTTCAAATTGTCAACTTTTTCACGGTTTTGATCCTTGACACACCAATCTAAAATGCAAAACCAAAATGCAGTTTTTCATGCAACTGCATCCATAGTGGAGATGCATTTGTTCACTTTTGGTCAAGATTCAAGACCCGACTCCGATTTTCATTCTTATTCCAGTCTCGATATCCAACGTTTTTCAATGGAAACAATTTGGGGACGCTAAGTTTATTTTAACCAAGTGCCACAAATGCGGAGAATTACAATTTCGAAATGTGTATTTCCATTCGTTTGGTATTTCCACCTAGTTTGTGCAAGCTTGCGCAGCAAGTTTTGCATAGCGACAAGACGGTAGACCTTGATAATTGTCTAAAAATGGATAGGTTCCATACATTGTCTGACACAACGCATGATCATATTATCGGGGGCGCATAGGTCTGTCACTTAAAGGACTGAGGTTTTCGGCCAGGTTTTCTTCGTGACACTGCATTTCAATGTTCTGCTCCGCAAATGCATCACGGATACCTGTTTGGAAAAGATAATGCTATGCAAAAATGCTACATTTCATCGCCCTTGAACTCGCGCCTTTTACCTGCCGCTTGTCTATCCGCGTACTGCCGCTTGTCTATCCGCTTGTCTCGAAATATGGCTGCACGCTTTCGAAACGGACCTGACGAATCTGATCAAAAAGGTTAGAAAAGACTCAAAGAACTTATATAACTTTAAAAGGTTACTTAATAAGTAAGCGAGCTGTCGATGTCAAGGAATTTGGTGTGTCGATAGAATGGGCAGGAATGCAACTTTGCGCCAGGATGACACACCGGTGTCAGTGCAAATTCGTGCTGTAGCCGAGTTGCGACTAGAGAAGGTTTGCCGGTGCAATCAGCAATGCAACCAACAGTCGCATCGCAGCCAGCAGTCCCCTTCAAATGCGCTCTGGGTGGCTTGAAATTCACGGAGAAAGTGGGTGACCAGGAGAATAGAAAAGAGGTTGAGGCAAAAATGGCAAAATGGCAAAATGGCCACCATTTGATAATGACGTTTAGGCTCGTCATTTCTGGATTCCTCAGATTTCCCGCTCTTAATCAGCCTTCCCGAAGTGCCATACTTCGGCCTTTTGTGAGAATAGCCCTGACAATGGGGTGGCATGAAACATTTTGTCGTCGGCGTTATCCGAAATGGATTTGTTTCGTTTCGTCAACGCTGCAATGATGGCCCAAGCAAATGCTTCACTGCCAATTCCTAGCTAAGGACGGATCTCCCATAATATTTTTCGGCACGTGTATAAACATTTCAAAATTTGCATTCAGCAGTTACCAGCAGTCGCATCGCTGCCAGCAGTCGCCTTCAAACACGGTTTGGATGGCTTGAACTCCACGGAGAGAGTGGGCGATCGGAGAGCCACAAAACAGGCTGAGGTGAAAATGACGAAAAGGTAAGCATTTGGTAAAAGGACGTTTAGGCTCATCGTTTATGGATTCCATCCAGATTCCCTGCTTTTAGTCAGCTTCTCCCGAAGTGTCTTCCTTCGATCATTCGTTAGAGTAACTGAGAATATTGTGAGAATAACACCCCATAACTCAGTGTGATATTTCCAAAATCGAGATGATCCAGAGAAGGGCTGTTCGTATAATAACTGGATCATTTTCACGCGATATCAGCGTCTCCTCCCTGTTACAGGAACTCGTCTTGGTCTCACTGGGGACGCGGTGGAGAGACCGCAGGGTAAAACTTTTCAGGGATATTGTTACCCATGCTTACAACTTCTCCATGCCATCTTGCTATGCAATATAACCCAATCAGCACAGAAGAAACAATAGGCATGGCTCCCTTTTGCACCCTGAATCAACTCTTAAATACCTTTTTACATCGCACTATACGCGATTGGAATGGACTGCCTGCTTCCTCACCCATCATATACAGAGAACGTCTGCATCCCTAGGCGTCACACCTGCGAAATGCATCATTCATTCCTCCTTCCATTTTTCAATCATTTTCACTTGATCGTTTTTTGACCTTGCATTTTTACTTTCCATTGACATAACATTGTTTTTAACTGTTTTGACTCAGACACTCGTTCCTCGTCTGCTGCCATCCAAGTTCGCACAAGTATTGTGTCCAGAATAATTATTATAAAATAATAACCCTGACAGTACACGAAAAAACATGAGATTTGGACTGGTGCAGATCGAACATCTTTGGAACACGTTTTTAACATGGGCTTACGAAGATGGGAGTGGTCTTTGCGAACATTGTTTGAAACGTGTAGTGTGCAAGAGTGCATGCACTTCTTCTTCACCCTGTTCTATATGGCAAATCAGGTAGTTTGTCAGCATTCATAAAAGGTTAATAAAATCAGTAAAATCAGGTAAATATCAACAAAAACAATTAAAATCATCAGATTGTGCAAAACACACAAAAATTCAAAAAAATTGGTTAAAAAGTTGTCTCACGCCAGCGCTACCATTATCACCCCATGAAATGAAAATATATTCAATTTTGCAATAAAATCATGTTGCCGCCTTTATAAGCCGGCGACGTGTTCATTTTCACTTCCTTCTCTATTGGATCATTTAACTTCAGTTTTGCAGAGCTTTCTCCTGTGTGCCATATTCGTCTACATTTGTGCCTGATCTGCCGTGCTGTTTTGGTTTTAATCTGTTCATCATTCATCCACTTCTCTATGAAATCGTCCTCCATTGGTTTATACATTCAAGTGATTTCAGTCCCTTTACAGGGGGTAAGTGTCTGTTTTACCAAGTGCAGAAATTAGGAGTGAGAAAAACGCGTCGTGAAAAACCTGTGAAAAACCGCTGTGAAAAATGTGTCGAGTGTAATTCGGAAGACCAGTTGTGAAATGCGTACTTGTTGCGAAAACCTACGTGAAAAATCCGTTGAGAGATTTTTTTGAAAGAAAATCCCCGGAATTGTTTTGATAAAAATTGGTAATTTATTCTTGCTGTGAGACCACTCATGTGAGGAGACTTTGTTGTGAAGAAAACGCTGTGAGTAAAGAATATAGAAAGACCGTTTTGTGAAAAATACATGAGAAAAAGCATCTTTCAGGAAAGAAATCTATTCAGTAATATCTGTGGGAAAAGATGAGTGACAATAACTCAGACGCTGTCGTGGGAGTAAGCAATTTCCCTGGATTATTGCTCACTCCTCACTGACACCTTGCGCGTCATGACAATGTTTTCCGGGAAATATTTCTAAAATGGTGGTGTAAGCATCGCCTTCCACTTCTTTCCCTTAGCTCCGGATATGCAAGGGGTACAACAATTCCTGATCATCAGGCACAAACCATGGAATATTAGTTTCAAAATTGGAGACTTCGTATCTCGGTTGAGCCAGCTATGGGAGATTCATGGAATCCTGCCGTCACCATTCATATTTCCATCCCTTGACGGCAACGTCTTTGAGAGGCACGGCCTGCATGCATTTTACGAATATCATCAGATCTTCATTGTGGAAAAGATAAGTCCTTTGGAATGAAGATCGTTATTGGTATATCCGTTGTTGTGAATTTTCTTCCTCGCAATTATTGGAAGGTGGAAGAACTTTTGGTCGGAGCTTCGTTGCGAAATCTTTATTGCCTGTTCTTTTCTTTTAACAGTGCTTTAATTGTTTTTTTCTTTCGTAGGTTTTTTGCAGATCCGAAGAACGAACAATTTTGCGTTACATTAAAGGCAGAGATAGAGCAAAACTTTTATTCGGGCATTCTTCTTTATCTTGAAAGTGTGTCCTTGGAACAACATTATCCTGTCACAAATTTGGAACACATGGAGTTTTCCAAATAGCCCATGTGTTCCAGGAACACACGACGCGTTCCAAACAATGTTTCGAAATGAACACTCGCATCTAAACCCATTCTAAAAAGTGTTCCCAAGGTGTGCCTACCGAAACCTCATGTTTAGAGTGAATGGCATAAAAATTTACTTTTGGTGGGTCGTATCGCCGTTATCCGAAATGGATCTGTTTGGTCAGGCTGTAACGATGGCCCTTGCAAATGCTCCACACCTGCCAGCGGTTCGGGTCCCACAACTCTGCAGCAGGTCCATAAAAAATGTCAAAATTATGGATCAAGCAGTAACCAGCAGGCGCATCGCAGCCAGCGGTCACCTTCAAACGGGCTTTGGATGCTTGAACTCCACCGAGAGAGTGGGCGGCAGGAGGACACAAAACAGGCTGAGGCAAAAATGGCAAAATTGCCACCATAGCCTCATCATATACTAATTCACCAGATTCTCTGCTTTTAATCAGCCTTTCCCGAAGTGCGATCCTTCAATATTTTGTGAGAATAGTCCTGACAATAGGTGGAATGTAAAATTTACTTTTTGTGTATCGAATCGCCGTTTCCAAAATGGTTTTACGCAGTCAGCGCTGTGGCCCTTGCAAATGCTCCCCCTGACAATAGGTGGCATGAAAAATTTACTTTTTGCGTGTCGTATCGGCGTTATCCAAAATGGTTTTATTCGGTCAGCGCTGTGGCCCTTACAAATGCTCCCCCTGACAACAGGTGGCATGAATAATTTACTTATTGTGTGTCGAATCGGCGTTATCCAAAATCGTTTTATCTTCATTCAGTCAGCGCTGTTGCCCTAACAAAAGCTCCACACCTGTCAAGGACTGTGCATAAGTGTGCACAAGTAACGGACGGCGGTGTCACAATTTTTGCGGCAAGTGCATAAACATTTCAAAATTATGGAGCATCTGTCAGGGTATGACCTCGCAACAATTTTTATCACACCTGTGTTGCTGCAGCTTAGTTTCAACACAATTATTTAAAACTTTTATAAACTTGGGTAAAGCGATCTAACAGCCCATTCGTTCTGTAAAGCTCTGCTATGTGAACGGCGTACCTGTCCTTCTCTTGTGGCAGTATGCGTCAGTGAAACATGAGGTTCTTGCAAAACTTGTCGGGGTATTTTCTGTTGTGTTTAATTCCCACAATTTAAAAAATTTCGCAAAAACATTTACGAGAACCGTCTTGAGAAAGAGATGGTATAGAAAAAATTCTACAAAACACACGGTGGATAAGATAGATACAAAAAAGATAGCACAAAGGAGGAGTTAACAGATATTGTTAGGAGTGTCAGCATAAGCTACAATGTACAACCATTCATGCGTGTCTTTGAAAGAAAACAAGAAAAGCGTAGCTTTTTTGAGGCGTATAAAACACACGGTGGATAAGATAGATGCAAAAACGATAGTACAAAGTAGGAGATAACAGATATTGTTAGGAGTGTCAGCATAACCTACAATGTACGACTATTCATGCGTATCTTTTAAAGAAAACAAGAAAACCATAGCTCTTGTTGAGGCGTATAAAACACACGGTGGATAAGATAGATACAAAAACGGTAGTACAAAGTCAGAAGCTGTAAATTACGCCGTGAAAGAGAGAGACGCAACATAGAGGGCCAGGTTATTTTGTACAAAGCGCAGATGAACACTACAAGAGCGGTTTTTGCTTTGATCTTGAAAGGTGGACTTATCTTGGTCTGTAAGTCAGTCCGTTGTTGGTGTTCCTCTAAGTCGGTAGCATCCGTTTTTTCTACTGACTACAGTTTGTGCTTTGAGTGTTCGGTTCTTGGAATGTAAGTTACTGATTTAAGTTTTATATTCAGGAAATGCTGAATAACTTTAAGATTGAGATCCAGCAGAATAACCACACTACGGACAAAAGGAGATGGATAAAAATTGCGCAAATCGAACTTGGCGCATAGTCAAGACAATCCTATAGAAGTGATATGGCTACTCCACACATGCGTTTCAAGCTTTTTTATTCGAATGGTCCAAATCACGTTAACTTAATACCAGACCAGATCTACTCATCAGATTTAGCCGAGCATTTGAGAAAGAGACGTATATCAGCATTTTAGCAGTTAACCGTGTTTCAGCTTGAATTGGAGATGATAGAACTACGATCTCAATCCTTTATAGAGATATCTCCGAGATTCTCAAATTATCAAATTCTTAATCTCACGTACTAGCAATCTTTTAAACTCAAATTCTCAAAATCCCAACATTCCAAACTCCAAAAGTCGCAAAATCGCAAACACTTTCCTCTCTCTGACTGAAATCTTCAAACTTTAAAACTCTACTTCTCCAACTCTCAGACTTTCAAAATCTCACACTCTCAAACTCACAAAACCCAAACTCTTAATCTCTCATCCTCAAATTAGAACTTGACACTTAAATTCAAACTTTCATAAAAAATCAAACTCAAATTACAATTACTACGAACTCAAGCTATACCTCGGCGTAAAATTACTTTCTTAAAACTCAAGCTCAAATAAGTGTTTTAAACTTAAATCAAATGACGACAACAAACCCAAGCTCAAATTATAACTCAAAGTCAAAACCCTCTTACAAACTTAAGCTCAAATTGCGATAGTCGTTACCAACCATGCTCAAATCCCTCTTTCTTACTAAAGCTCAAATGAGTATTCTAATCACTAAATCATGCTTAAATTCTGACGACAGACTCAACTCAAATTCCTCTTACAAACCAAAGCTCAAATTCCTGCTACAAATACAATTTCGAAAACGAAGTCAAGATAAAATTACAAACACAACTCAAATAAAAAAATTTCAAATTCAGTGAACCTGTGAAACGCGTTTTTATCAAGGATCATGCGTAAAACCATAGGTAAAGCCAGAGTTCATAAAGAGCTTGTCCGCAAGATCAGGCTGGCTATACTAATTCCATCCGCGACCACTATCCAAGTACCCCAAAAACACCTATTCTCACTTGTTTTTACTTGTCTGTTGAAAACAAGAAATTAATTACGCTCTTGTTGCAGAAATATATGTTTTCCTTGTTTTTTCCCAGTCAATATTAAAATCAGTAATCTAGCTAAACTTCAAAGGTTCCAAGATGAAACTACAAGCTTGCATAGTTCTCATCTTGATCGGCGTATTTTTGATTATTGATAGTTTTTCTGTCACCGATGCTGCAAAAACGAAAGACGAAGAGGAAAAAATCCCGGTACTTGTTTTAAAATTCTTATTTTGATAGATTTGCCCTTTTACACACCAACTGATTGTCCATTGCCAATAATGAGATAATTAATGAATGGAATAATTTTTAGAAACGATCCAAATTATTTTTTTCTCTTACAAATGTATCCAACTGTTTTAGCCGTTTCTATGGCTATAAAGTGAGGAGACCCTTACGAATTGCCGAATGGAAAGTTGTTGTTTTTTATTTCGAATTCAAAGTCAACGTTGTTATAAATTTGCCAGAAATTTAAGATGGCCGCGCCCCCTGTGCCATGCACAATCGTTTGCAGCCAACCTCAGTCTCCGATCCAGGTTTTCCACCTCCCAGTCTCAGTTGTTTTCCAACTGAGCAGCTGAATGATTGCCTGCCTGCCTGGTGTTACGAATCAGTTGTGGGTTTCACACCTGCCTCGATCTACAAAATAATACAAATGCCACGCACCTGGACAATGGCAAGCATCAGTTGTGGCCAGCAGAGCTGACTCACATTTGCCTTCATTTTGCTGCTCGCGGAGGGCTTGAAAGCGGCCATGTCACCCTGCAGGAACGAGTTGAGTTAATTTTCTTGTACTCGTACAGGGCGGCTGGAAACAGCTTGCCGCGAATTTCTGCACATGACTGTGTTCTAAAATTAGACGCCGAGTTCAAACCAACAGGATTTGTGAAGAATCTTCCACGTCGACATGGAAGGTTCGTATCTATTGCAGAACCTTCCACAGACACGTTACAAACAATAATACGACCAGAATCCGCAATTATTACCCCAGCGATGCTGGATAATGTAAGACTTTGTTTTAATGATCTTTTGCATTTCTGCATGGAACGGAATGGCGACCTCTCTGAACACCTCCCGTGAGCCGCCACCCACTGTCCTTTTAAGGACAACCAACGGCCCTTCTAAGGGCCACCAAAACTATACTTTTAAGGAAAATCAACGGCCATTCTAAAGGAAAGGCCACCAAATCAGTCCTTTTCAATGACAACCAACGCTTTTCTAAAGGCCACCAAAAACTGTCTTTTTGAGCACGACCAACGGCCCTTCTGAGGGCACCAAAACTGTCTTTTTAAGGGCAACCAGCGGCTCTTGAATTGAATTGAATTGAATTGAATTGTTTATTTTCGGGGCGAACCCCTTATCAAATCGAGTACAAAAATGCATGTCAATGTCAAGAACACAAAAACAACAATACAAACATTTCAAAAGATTCATCAAAAAGATACAGCGAGACGGTGATGAAAGATAGGGACACTGGGGGAAGATTGAAAGTGGACTCAGGCAACTGGTTCCACTCAGTTACTGTCCTGGCCATGAAGGAATATTTCCCTACATCCCTTTTGAAACTTAACAGCTTTATTTTGTATGGATGATCATTGCGGGAATAATAATTGGGCTGTTCTACATAGTCCAAAAACTCTCCCCACCCCCAACGTTCGAACAACATGCAGCAAAGCAATTAACCTGGCAATTTTTCTTCGGATGGCCAGGGTTTCCAGCCGAGGGAGAGCATCATTTCAGAAACACTGCTCGTGCGCTTGTAGTCAGCCATAACAAAACTTACGGCACGACGCTGAACAGATTCCAAAATGCTGCAGTTGACTGCGAGAAAAGGATCCCAAGCTGGAGATGCATACTCCATTATTGGGGAACAAGACTTATCCAAGCTCTCGAATTTTTGCAGGGCATTTCCTAAAGTTCCGTTTTATGAATAAAGGGCGGAATTTGCCTTTGCTGCTGTCGAGCAAGGTGAGGCTGCCAATTTAGTTTACTCTCAAGAACAACACCAAGGTAAGTTATCTCGGAGCATTTGCCAACGGAAAGCCACAAAGAGAATATTTGACATCTAGTTGAGACTTCTTGGTAGCAAATAGATAGTATTACATTTTTGAACACTGATTTCCATCCCGTAGAAATGCACCACCGGAGATAGCATCTAAGTCAGCTTGCAATGCCAGGCAGTCAGATAAAGAGTCAACTTTAGTGTACAAGAGGCAGTCATCTGCGAAAAAAACGAATTTTGCAATTTATAAAACTGGGTAATTCATTAATAAAAATAAATAAAAACGTCCCTGGGATTCTGTCTTGAGGAACTCCAGAAGTAACTGGAACAGGGTCAGACAATAGCCTGTCCACCCGGACCAACTGCACTCTGTTTGAAAGATAGCCTCGCACCCAATTACAAACAAGGATCAATTTTTTAGACTGGCCAGTTTAAAAATGAGCAACTTATGGTCCACTTTGTCAAATGCTTTGGCCAAATCAATAGCAACTGCGTCAATTCGAGAGCCAGAGTCCAATGCTAACGAGACTTCCTGTATAAAAGCCGCAAGTTGAGTTGTACAAGAGTAGTCAGCCCTGAAACCATGTTGAGCAGGAGAAAGTAAATTTCCAGATTCAAGAAATTCACGGATGCGCACTGCAATCAAAAACTCAAGGATCTTGGAGCATGTACTCAGCAGGCTAATGGGGCGGTAATTTGACGGATCAGATTTTTTACCCTTCTTGAATACTGGCACAATAACTGATCTCTTCCAAGCGGTTGGAATGTCCCCAAAATCTAAGCAAGCTTGGAAAATTAGCAGCAAAAATTTGCTGAATACTGAGGGTAACAGCTTTAGAAACCTGGCTGTGATAAAGTCATCACCTTCAGATATTTTTGATTTCATCCTATGAATACGATTAATAATAGAAGTTTCAGTAATAATAGGTGCAGAACACAGACAAGGATTACAAACATCATTTAGTGAAGGTACAAGAAATGAGGACTTATTAAACACTTTAACAAAAGTTGAATTGAGAAGATTTGCTTTACCAGCAGCATCAGCCACCAGAGAGGTTGGGTCTCATTATTACTAAGCAAAGAAGGGAGGTTTTTTGCGGTGGATTTAACAGTCTTGTTGTAATTCCAAAATTTCCTTAATCCTGCTCTATTCCCTGCAAGGAAGGAGCCAAGATAACTTTCTAACGCAGAATGTTTTTGCGAATTATAGGATTTTAATGCCGTTTTATAAGTAGTGGCACAAACTCTTCTAAGGGCCACCAAAACTGTCCTTTTGAGAACAACCGACGGCCCTTCTAAGGGCCGCCAAAAACTGACCCTTTAAGGACAACGGTTGTCAAAACTGTTCTTTTAAGTACAACCAAGGTCCTTCCTATCGCCACGACAAACTGTCCTTTTCGGGCAACCAACGCCGCTTCGAAGGGCCATCAAAAACTGTCCTTTTTTAGGCACACCCAACGGTGCACCAAAGACCACCGCAAAGAAACCGCAGACTCGCAACATTACATACTCCCACGGATCCTTTTTCAATATCTGCGCATCCATCAATGACTTTCGCGACACCCTGTCCGTGTCTGAGTGAACACCTGAGGTCTCGAAACAAAAAAATCATTTCTGCCTGTTCCTTTGTCACTTTCTGTCGTGTTTTGTTTGCGAGTGCCATGGCTATCCCACGCATGCTGAGAGGCTACTCAAGAGATATCTCTCGCTCATGCAATCTGCCGTTTGGGGATTTCAAAGTAAAAAAGGTGTGCATCTGCATCGGCCTCAATTCATATTCCGCGGTTGGCTTCGTGAGATGTCAGGGGCGTGGGTAATAACAACCAATTTAACTTGAATGGGTGTTCACCCCGCAGCCGCTGAATTTTCTGGAAATTATAAGAACAATAATATTCCAATAGGCAACTTTTAACAGTCTCCACAGTGTACATATTATCTCGTTTTATATGTATAGTCTGTATAGCCATTAATCTCGTTTCGAACGTGAAATGACCGTCTGCAACAAAAAGAGGAGGCAAAAGAAGAATTAAAAAACAAATATTGTGCCCTGTAGAAACCTTATCGTTTCCAAACTTTGTCCAATTAATCAGACACTTCCACCCTCACTTCATCCAGAAAACTGTTGCATGGCTGGGGCAAATGCCTCTGACGTTGGCTTTACCTTGTTTAGAGATTTGGCAAGTTGGCCCTTGTTTACCCACAAATGCATGTTTTGGGTGCCTTTTGGCCAGTTTTGGGGGTATTCAATCCACAGGAGCGATTTCCGCTTGCCAAAAGTGGCCCACTGGACACTCGTGGATCCGGAAGAGTGCCGTATCTCGACCGGTTTGTGAAGAACCGCTTCTCACCCGCATTTAAAATTTGAGAATAGGTCTACAGTGATTTTGGAAATAAACCAATCGGCCCTCTATAAGGTGCGAAATGGTCTAGGAATGCTCGTTGTGAATCTCGTGGTTCGGAAAGATTGTGTGCAAACCTGGACTGTCCAAAATTGCAAGGTGGACCGGGTCAGTAATTCCCAAGTTTAAACCGCATTGAGACACTTCTGCAACATCGCAGTCGTTTCTGGAGTGATCCCTCTTGTAAATTTGGAATCCTAAACGTGGTTCCGCTTTTTTTCTTATTCAATGTCAAATACGTTTTTCTGTCAGGTCGCATGCATGTCCAAGAAGGGCCTCTACTTCAACGTCGCGCACGCATTTGAGTTGGTGAAGAATGACAAATGCCACCGTAAGTGTTGTCAACCTTTCCGATCTTTCCCATGATTAGGTGGCAGGCAGAGCCCATTCACTTTTCAAGTAACATTCTGAATGCCCAGTTGACTGAGATTCGTGAAATATTTTCTGGCTTCAAAAAATTCTGTAACGGCAGATTGGGAGATGTAAACGTTAGGGTAGGATAAGATAGTTCGGTCAGGGTAGGACAGGTGATGATAGGGGAGCATATAGGTTATGGTTTGGAGAGTAACGAAATACTAATGTTTGTTTGAATTAAATACAATCTGCTTATGAGAGCATTGTGAAATTTATTTATTCATTTATCATTTATTTATTTTGACAATACTGCCGCAAGGGATCTGGCGGCAGACAAGAACAACACATTAAAAACTTCGACAAATAGTCACCGTCAAACAGGCAGAATGAAAACAAAAAAAGGCAAAGAACGAAAGACAAAAACAAATTAAAAATTTCGTGTGACGTCACGATACGTTAAAAATTGTGCGTACTGAAAACCCCAACCAGGTTATGTGAATCAGGCGTGGGATTAGTTATAGCACAAGATATGGAGCAAAACAGGGGACATGGAGCAAAACAGGTGACAAAACAGCAGACAGGGAAGCCCCACCTTCAATTCAGAGCTTAAGGAATGTGATGGGGTTTCCATGCATTCACTGGCCTCCGTCTTTGTACAGCCAGTGCCTCCTGTCGATAAAGCCGACGCACGGAAACGTCATCAATAAATAGAAGACGGACGGGAAGAGGAAAAGACGATGCCGGTTAACGGCGGGTCGCGGTACGCCGGCCATGGAAAATGAAATTTCTTTTGAACCGATTCACGGATTTTGATCGAATTTTTTGTGCTGGAAAGCTGAAAAATGTGCGATTTTTGTAAACAGTCCTTAACTTTTCACTGGCAAAATTTTTAAAACTTTCAGGTAAAAAAGTATCTCAAGTTGAGATGTAACAAAATTCCGGGTTCCTGCCTCACATTTTCAAAGATTGCGCGATTTTTTCCGTTGTAACATGGTTTCAACCTGCGGAAGCTTTCAGCTTACCAAAAATACCAAAATCATTGAATTTGAACATCATTTCACTAATTTACGACCAGTTTCAGTGGACATGGCAGCGTTGTTTTGTTCTTGAGCGGGGAAGAGGCCGCGCCTCCCTGGAAATCCGTGGGAGTCGCGGCCTCTTCCCCGCTCAAAAGCAAAACGATGTTTTTCCGGGTTCCTGCCTCACGTTTTTAAAGACTCACGTTTTTAAAGATTGCACGATTTTTTCCGTTGTAACATGGTTTCGATCTGCGGAAGAGTTGTAGAGGAAGCTTTCAGCTTTCTAAAAATGCCAAATTCATTGAATTTGAATATTATTTCACTATTTTCCGACCAGTTGCAGTGGACATGGCAGCGTTGTTTTGTTCTTGAGCGGGGAAGAAGCCGCGCCTCCCTGGAAATCCGTGGGAGTGGCGGCCTCTTCCCCGCTCAAGAACAAAACAACGCTGCCATGTCCACGGAAACTGGTCAGAAAACAGTCACATGGGGTCCAAATTCAATGATTTTGGTGTTGTAACATGGTCGAAACCATGTTACAACGGAAAAAATCGCGCAATCTTTGAAAGTGTGAGTCGGGAACCCGGAATTTTATCACATCTTAACCTGGACACTTTTTGTACCTCAATTGTTTTCAAATTTTTGCAGCGAAAGTTCGGAATTGTTATACACGTCCATAATCGCACACTGTTCAGCTTTCTGATGTGACAATTCCCATCAAAATCCGTCATCTGGTTCAAGAGAAATTCAACTTTCTTTGGGCTGGCCACCGAGATCCGCCGTTCACTCCCATTGCCTTTTCCTCTTTTCTTCCATCTTCTATTTCAAAAATGAATGACGTCATATGGTTTCGTGCGTCGGCTTTATCTATAGGAGGCACTGCTTTGTTTCGATTTTCGGCAGCGGCCATTCCCACAAAACGTTCCCATATATGCGGTCTCTTTATGTCATTGGGCTTATGGTTCGACTAAACAAGTCGAAAAAATATTTGTATAATGGTGTATTTCAATCACACCGACTTGGGTTTTCTTTAGGTTTCGGTTTTTTAAGTTTATTTTGGTTTACTTTTGGTTTACATTAGATTTAGTCGCGTGATGGTGAAACGCATCTTTTGAGGATATGTAACACCATTCTTGCGCAGACTGCACTATCCGGTTGGAGTTCTGGAAAAATTCAAATGCATTTCCAACGGCTTCCGAAGCCTGAAAACACTTTTTTGCTGCTCATTATTGCAAAAGAGTATATCTTTCTAAATCATTTCGTACTGTGGCCCTTCATAAGAAGCAAAATGTGATTTTTAAGAAAAAGTGCGGGAAATAATTTTGACCGATGTATAGACGTCAAATCTAACGTGGCAGCCGATGATACGAGTGTAGATACGCCCAAACCCCAGCTGCCACAAGCTGAACACACGCCGAACCCACGTAAGCTGTAGACATTTTGGATCGGGGGACTGGGATAGAACGGACTGAGGCAGAAGTGGACTGAGGCAGAAATGGAATGAGACAGAATTGAACAAAGGAGGGAGTTTTGGAGGGAGTTTTTGCATGGTAGCTTACACCTGTCCTGACTTAACTTTGCCTAACCTGACCTAACCTAACCCGGAGAAATAAAAAAAACCAGCCTCCAAAAATGCAAACATTCTGCCTCAGTTCTTCTGCCCCGCAGTCACAGGTCCCATTAATGCATAAAATAAGTCGTCCAAATGTCCTCCACAGCAAAACCACCGCTCTTTGAAAGGACAAGTTGCCCCAATCAAATCGCTCGAGCTTCATGCGGGCCCGCTAGAGCAGTGCCTCCTCTTGATACAGCCGACGCACGGAAACGTCATCAATAAATAGAAGACGGGCGGGAAGAGGTAAAGACGATGCCAGTGAACGGCGGGTCGCGGTGCGCTGGCCACGGAAAATGAAATTTCTCTTGAACCGATTCACGGATTTTGATCGATTTTTTGTGCTGGAAAGCTGAAAAATGTGCGATTTTAGGCGTGTATAACAGTCCCGAAGTTTATAACAGTCCCGCTGGCAAAAGTTTTAAAACTTTCAGGTAAAAAAAGTGTCTCAAGTATAGATGTAACAAAATTCCGGGTTCCTGCCTCACGTTTTTAAAAAGATTGTGCGATTTTTTCCGTTGTAACATGGTTTCGACCTGCGGAAGAGTTGTGGAGGAAGCTTTCAGCTTTCCAAAAATTCCCAAATCATTAAATTTGAACATCATTTCACTTTTTATGGCCAGTTTCAGTGTGACATGGCAGCGTTGTTTTGTTCTTGAGCGGGGAAGAGGCCGCGCCTCCCTGAAAATCCGTGGGAGTCGCGGCCTCTTACCCGCTCAAAAACAAAACGATGTTTTTCCGGGTTCCTGCCTCACATTTTCAAAGATTGCGCGATTTTTTCCGTTGTAACATGGTTTCGACCTGCGGAAGAGTAGTAGAGGAAGCTTTCAGCTTTCCAAAAATACCAAAATCATTAAATTTGAACATCATTTCACTTTTATGGCCAGTTTCAGTGTGAAATGGCAGCGTTGTTTTGTTCTTGAGCGGTGAAGAGGCCTCGCCTCCCTGGAAATTCGTGGGAGTCGCGGCCTTTTCCCCGCTCAAAAACAAAACGATGTTTCCATGTCGCGTTCTCTCTTGATAAGATAGTCAAATGTCGTCCAAATTCAATACTTTTGGTATTTTTGGAAAGCTGAAAGTTTCCTCTACAACTCTTCGGCATGTCACAGCCATGTTACAACGGAAAAAATCGCGAACTCTTTGAAAATTTGAGGCGGGAACCCGGAATTTTATCACATCTCAACTTGGACACTTTTTGTACCTCAATGTTTTTCAAGTTTTAGCAGCGAAAGTTCGGAAATGTTATACACAACTAAAATCGCACACTGTTCAGCTTTCTGATGTGGCAAGTCCCATAAAAATCCGTCATCTGGTTCAAGAGAAAATCAACTTTCTTTGGGCTGGCCACCGAGATCCGCCGTTCACTCCTATTGTCTTTTCCTCTGTTCTTTCGTCTTCTATTTCAAAAATGAATGACGTCACATGGTTTCGTGCGTCGGCTTTATCTATAGGAGGCACTGGCTAGCGGTGCTGCTGATGTTACCAGCGTGTTGCGCCAAGGCGAAGAATGCGGAAAAGAACGGCGTGCTCTTCAAAAATCGCAATCTGATACAGGAGAGAATGCTCTTGCGTCTTTGGGCTCTTGCATCCTTTGCGTCAAGGTTGCGAAAGGTCTTTGCCGGGGTTAGTTCCATCCTACCAAGTAGTTTTGCCATTGGATTTGATGCGAAAACAGACGAAATTGACACAGGCCATAAAGGTCTATTCGTGTCACGCAGTTACGCCATTGGATTTGATGCGAACACAGACGAAATTGACACAGGCCATAAAGGTCTATTCGTGTCACGCAGTTACGCCATTGGATTTGATGCGAACACAGGCGAAATTGACACAGGCCATAACAAGGCCTGTTCGTGTCACGACTCCATTTGGGTGATTTTACCTGAATGTTTCTTATCAAACTGAAGCAGAAAAAAGCGGGTTGGTGGGGATGGGATTTCAAATTCCCCACCAAATGCTTTTGGGACTTTGATCGTAACATGTTTCCGCCGTCATTCAAATTGATACACCTATACCTAGCCACGGACCTGACAAAATTTACGCCAGGTCATGTGAGCCATAGAATCGGGACCTGGACGGAAATCTTGAACTGGCAATTTCCACCAATTTTTGTCGGGCAACAGCACCGCATTCCCCCCCCCCCAAATGGCGTCAAAATTTTTGGAATTTTTTTCCCCTTTTGCTGGTCATTGTAAATCAAAGCCGGGGCCCAATTCATGGGTCTCTGCGGCGTTCGGAGGGTGTCCGTGGGCCGAGGTTGTTGAAATTATTTCAAAAATAATTCATAAATCATCAAACTTTTTTGTGAGCCTGCCACTGATATCAAACAGATTGAGAAGGAATGTTTGAACCAGTAAAACTGACGGCCGTGAAGCCGGAAATCATCATACGGAAAATTTCAAAGCAAAGTAATACCTTTTACGGAAAATATCAAATTAATAGGTACCCAACCTCAACGACTGGAAAGGACCGAAAAGATGAAATTATCTTATTACACCTGGGTTAATACAGGTATTTGGAAATCTACAATGCGGACAAATCTATTTCGGACGTTGTGGATTTTTTTTAGAAACCGGCAAAGGGATTTTATCAGCAGCGGACGTGAAAAGGCAAAAGGGAAATTGCTGCGCGCGGGTTTAAAACCTTTTTCTGAAACAATTTCGAAATCGACCCTGTCATTGCAAAAGAACGCACCTCCACATACGTTCTTTTGGCTAGACAAGCGCAAATGGTTTCTCTAAGTTAGTCTATATGGTAGAGTTAACTAAATTTTGATCGGACACTCCAGTAAATAGTTTTTCTTGGTAAAAGGACGCATCTTTATTTTTCAGACAATAAATCAAGGTAAAAGATCGCATCTTCAAAAGTGAAGCACAAATTTCAAAAATAACCCTTGAACTTCCAAGCTGAACGAACGCATTTTGAGTTGCAACCTTTTACATAGACTTTTCCCCACGTTTTTTTTTTTTTGTGAAAAAGTGTC
>JASGXE010007291.1:0-54551 GCA_030068105.1 Sinentomon sp. SZTP_YWyxl
CCAGATTATATGAATGATTTCACCTAATGAAACTCCAATGGGGCAACTTGACCGAAGACCAGGAATACAAAGTGATCCTTTTTGGAGCTTCAAGGGCAAGATTGGCATTGAAATCCTGTAGGCATTTCAGTGTGTGGTGCGTTCGCTCGTTCAATGCGAAGTGTGTTGGTTTGCATATCCTCCAATGCAATTTTTTCAAAAGGTTTGTCAATAATTCCTTATCAGAAGGCGACACCAGCAGGCAGTAGGTACAGAGTTTTGATAGGTTTGGGTGTTGGCAAAGGGAAGGCATCCTCCTGGCGTCGCAACGTGAAGCACCTGGTTTTTTGTTACTTTGATCGCATTTCGATGAAGTCATGTTTTTATAATTGTTTTTACTTCGGAGCTTTTTGTTGTGAAACGTTTGCATGCCAATGAAAAGTAACTCGCCCAGTTCTGTCTTTTGTTTTGCCATTCTTGATTTTTCTGGACATCTGTATTTTGGGACATACCGTTTTGTCCTGTTCTCCATCAGAATTTTACCTTGATGGTTATTTTAAAAATAGCAGGTGTACTCTACTTTTGACGAAAGATGTGTGGCCTCATTCTGTGATTGGAGCTTGGTACTGGAAACCTCAGCAACTGCTTGGTCAAGTGCCAACAGATGTTGCTCCTTTGTTAGTTGGGAAACCTAATCTCTCAAACTAACAGTATCTCCATCTCCATACAAAGTGAGCGAATTTTTCTGTGGTTACAACTGGTTAGGAAAATTCTCTGCATTCCTTGACAAAGAATACAATACGAGGTGCATTTCAAAAGTCTTTGACGTTTCCTTCTTGAACAAAAACTACATGAGATAAACCTTTGAAACTTTGTCACTTTGTAATCGGATGTTTTTGCTGTAAATGTGCCAAATTTCACCAAGTTTGCACTGTTTGTTTCGTTTTGGCCCACATTTCTGTGGGCCAAAACGAACCAAAACGAAAATTTGGGTCCTTCCACTAAACGGAGGTAGGGAGGCTGCCAAAGATGTCGAACGCTCATTCTGACCTCGGAAACTGCTGCTGCAGGTCAGAATGAGTGTTCGACATCTTTGGCAGCCTCCCGACCTCCGTTTAGTGGACGGACCCAAATTCTGACACCATTTTTAGACAGGACAGAATCACTGAAGACACCCTGGAATTGTGGTGAAATAGCATCGGGCTTTTCATGCTTCATTGTGCGAAAATTTACCGTTTTTGCTCGACAATTGAAAAAATTCATCAATTTCACCCAGTGCCCACAACGACCTCCACAGAAATGTGGGCCAAAACGAAACAATCAATGCAAACTTGCTGAAATTTTGCACATTTACAGCAAAAGCATCAGATTTCAAAATGACAAAGTTTCAAAGGTTTATCTCATGTCGTTTTTGTTCAAGAAGGAAATGTCAAAGACTTTTGAAATGCACCTCGTACAAATACCATTGGTTGAATTGATCATCTGTGTTTTTTCAGTTGAGATGATGCAGGTGCACTTTTGCTTTCTATTGCTGGAACAGGCATGATGCTGGTGTGTTCTTCTGTACATTTATGCTTGTTTCTTTTCAGTTTATTTTTCGTGTTTATTTGAGCAGCATCAGCATCATTTATTTGAGCAGCATTTTTAGTGTCAATCGTGACAATGTAAATATCGGCATTTGAATTGTCTGAAAATGATATTCTGCAACGTTCGGTGATTCGGTTCTTGATCAGGTTTTTGAAGGTTGTTCCCCAGCAGAAATTCATCGGCGTTTGGAGGCTGCATATGAGGATGAGTCCTTGTCAATATGGGCTGTTTACAGATGGTATGAAAAATTCGAATGGGATAAACGAACATCTTTGATGACAGCCACTCGGGTCGTGAAAAATAGCAACAGACCCCATGTGGAACAGGTAAGAAAAAACATTCTGGAAGACTGCAGAATAACAGTGAGGCAGCTACATGACATCTGCGGGATCTCACAGGCTTCAATTGGAACCACTGTCCTTGAATTGCTGATGAGTAAGGTCTCAGCCAGATGGGTGCCGAGAATGTTGTCGGCAGATGAAATGGCTGTTCGACCAGGCATTTCAGAAACTCTTCTGGATCAAGCAAACGGGATCGGGATGACTTTTTGGAACGAATCATAATAGGAGACTAGAGCTAGGTTCATTTTTATGACCCGGAAACCAAGGAACAAAGCCTACAGTGAAAACAAGCCGGCTCCCCTCCCCCTCAGGAAATTAAAGACCACACCATCCAATGGGAAGGTACTGCACATTTTGTTCAAAAGATGATTCTTGTGGCACATCCTGTGGAGGAAGGATCCACAGTAACAGCACTCTACTATAGCAACATTCTGAAAAACATCCTGCAGGCAAAACTCCAGCAATGTCGCTAGACACGATCCAAAAGGGAATGCTGCATCAGCATGACAATACGGACCACACACAGCCCCTGTAACGCAGGCAGCAATTCTTGAACTCGCCGGGAAGTGCTCCCCCACCTTCCCTACAGCCCAGACCTCGCTCCCAGTGACTATCACCTCTTTCCAAACGTGAAGTAGAAGGTACGTGGAAAGACCTACGCAAACCAAACCGCAGCTCTCTTGGATCAGCCGTATATTCGTATCAGTATGGTTAAAACAGTTCCCAGAAGAATGGGAGAGCGGAAATTTGCAAACTGTCTGAGCGATGGACCAGGCCAAGTGTGTAAGGATCGACGGTGGATAGATTGAAAGGGAATAAGGTCACCTTTGTTTCCACTCTCATTTTTATTCATTCTCCGAGGGGAGAGCACCTACTTTCCAGACGTCCCTCCCTAAAAATTGTCTTTCCAGTCACTCAAGATGGGGTGAACTATTTTGTGGTAGAGAGTTTGCAGAGAACTCCAAGTGCAATCTTCTTGCTCAAATAAAACATTGCAGTCAATGTTGTGGGCAATCTCTGTATCTTCAAATTAGTCATCATTCCTGGCTTACCCCAGTCATTCACATTGTCACTGCAATCATGTCAAAGCCATGGTCAAAGCGACACAATATGGGGACACACCCTTAAGTTCCTTTATTCAATTATTTGTGGATCACCACAAGGATATGGTCCTACAACATTTCGATGATGCTGTATAACCACTTAGGATACAACAAGGAACAGCTTCCAAGTTCCAGTTGTTTTTGATGTGACCGAATCGATATCCACGAAACACTGCAGGGTTATTTACTTGCGGATAATGATGACCACATCATTCTCAGCCAAAGAAAGATAAAATTCTTCCAGCAATGCACAACAATGCAGCAACTGAATGAAAATATTTGTTAAATTAAAGAGGGTATGACAATAGATGGCACCACATCCAGCAGATATGCATCAACCAAAGAAACTTCAGAAAGCCATCTCCAAAGAAGAAGGCCAGGAGTACAGAAAATTGCCACATGAATATCAGCCATCGGAACGCTTAAGCTAACCCAAGGTTTGGAGAATTCTAGCCGCACTTCAGGTAAAATAGCAGAGCCAGAACCTTCGAATTCGTTGAATGCAGGATCAATAAAAACTGTTTGAAAAATATACCCCAAAGTGATAGAGAAGCAGGTGATTGGGATCTGCAGACTTCTTTTATAATAAACAGCATCAACATCACTGCAATGTAAGACCTTGGAAACAAGAACATTTTTTCCGCCACCATTTTCTTTCTGCAATACCAGTCTGCAAACAGGTCTCATATTTATGAAAAGCATGTATATTTTTTCAACTTGGATCGATTATGCATAGAACAGAACAGAAGCTCAACAACCAGACAAATGTGCACATGCAAGATCTCCAAGGCAAGAATGTCACATCTACAAAAATCCAGATTTTCAACTTCAGTTTGTCAAAAACCACGCAAACGATTTTCCCAGATTTCACACTACGAGTGCCTCCCACCAACTGAAACAAACGTTTTCTGACACCCTTCGTTGACACTTCAATGAATGCACAGCTTGTACCAAACCTGGATGGCAGAAGAACATCCAGATCATACCATGAACAAGCTGCACAAGTATTCCGAAGTTTTCCACCGAGAATTCAACCTGGTTCTGCATCCCATCAAAAGACACATGAAACCGATGTGACAAAAGTAGAAATTTGATCAAACATTAGACCAGAGTTGATATTCCAGTAGGAGCTCATGCCGATTTCAACATCCATTTCAAGAAAGCTCAAGATGCACGAGCGAATTAGCAGAAAATGAGGTTGGAAGTATTAAGATCCAAAGACACGCAATCGTTTTCGTTCTATCTTCAGAAAGCATTGACAACTCCATTTTTGAGAACTAGTCTCGCATATTGCCTGCCGGCTTCACTGTCAACTGTGATTGTTAAAAAATCCCTGGCTTGCTTCCAATGTGCTAGCAGTTCCAATTAATGATAAATTTAAATCGCACTGATCTGTTAATTTTTTCATGTTTTGACAGCAACGTTAGAAGTTTTCGCATGCCTTCGCCAATGCCATTTCCTCAAAAATGAAGCGCCAAAGTGAAATTTCATCTTTATTTGCGAAGAAAAATAAAAATTCTGACGAAACTTCTGGTTGTGTTTGTGCAACGACCTAAGCAGAAGTTGCCATTACGTCTGCATCAAACTTTGCACTGAAAGCAGCCAGAACTGTCCACTCATCAGCACCAGAATGTTTGGACACGTACTCTCAGATTCCAAATTTTGGTGAAGAAGCTGATGGGACGTTTCACTTTGAGGAAAAGGAACAATTTTGAGGAATTCACAAGGTGACCCCGGAGAGCTCATCGCTTTTGGTGGTCCTGTGAAGTGGGACTTTTTATATTTATAGAACCAGTGCAACCTCATTTCATGGCTCTGTTTGTCGAGTACAACTGGACTGTTCTCATGATATTTGCCATTGGTTAAGAAAAAATAGACTGAAAGCGACTGGTTAAGAGAAAATAGACAAAGCGCTGGGATAACAAATCCCAAGAAATTATAGTGCTGTTGAACCAGTTATTTTGACATTTGGCCCCTTCAACAAATGCGACAAATGAGAAACAGAACAGTCTGCAGTTAGTCAAACTTCACAATCAGCAGCTACATTTCGAATAGCCAATTTCAAGGGCTTTTGTTGGCAAAAAAAGGCAGACATAAAGATCAACCATCGAGCAGCAGGTCAGTTAGTTGATAACAGAAGAAAGATAGGTCAGTTAGTTGATAACAGAAGAAAGATTTGAAAGATTTCGATTACCTTTTTGGGGGCCCACCATGCTGGACAAAGAGTGGTAAATGTTAGCTAGCGAGTGCGAGAACATTGCTTGTGGTATGATAATCGGCAAACTCTGTTAAAACTCTCCGTATCGGACTCCAGTCGATCTCGCGGGGCCCCCACACTAGCGGGGCCCTCATGCATACAGGGCCCCCGGACCACGGGAGATGAAGGGGTCAGAGGTGGTAGATACGCCACTGATTCATAAGAGTTCGCTGCTCTATCACTTTGTTCCGAATAGGCATATACATTCGAAATACCAATATCAGTTGTCGAAAGAAACATGCATCATAGCACATTCAGTTTGTGTTTGTAAATTGCCACAATGGCAACAGTGCCGTGCCAGACTGGGTGTCGGCCTCTTTTAATTCGCGTGCAGCGCTTGCGGTATGAGACACAATGAAATCTGTATCCGAAAAATGCAGAAATAGCAATGCAGGAAAAGATAAAAAAAACTGTTCATGACTTGACGCACTTGTCAATGGAATTCTCAATCTAGTAGCGTTGCAAAATGCATTGCAGTCGTTTTCTGCCTGGGCCAGGCCCTCCGGAAGGGCATCGGCCATCTTTTCAACTCTTCAGTGAAATGGAAGGGCATCGTCTGTATTTCTAAACGACAAATCCTCACCAGCTCGCCACGTGCCAAACCCTCAGTGCTTGGTGACTCCTTGATGCGGGGCTTAATCTGGCATCGCCCCGATGTTAGCATCTTGCCTCTACCCAGTGTAGAAATTGGTCAATTGACAAGCTTTGTTTGTCATCTTCATCGTTATTGCTCAAAAACGTCGAATCCGTAATCCATCACGTGGGGACAAATGACCTTAGATTCTGCAATAGTGCTGAAGTTTTGGTGTGCGAAATTACGGAACCCATGAGCGCTATTGGATTTAAGGTGGCAAAACTGCTCAATATCGCTGTCTCGGGCACAATCAAACGGTCCGACATCAGTTCTGGCATCAGTTCAATCATCCACGACATAAACTCTGCTTTCTAGAAGTTCTGCTCAGCAACGTTGATTTTGTTCGCCGACATAAACTCTCGACTTTCTTCCCACTTGGCTAAAAAGTGACGGCTATCATCTTACTAAAGTTGGTCAAGTCGACAATCCAGGCCCATGCCTTTAATGGGCCGATTCTTAAAACCTGGCTCGACTCGAGTGAGCCATCTCTGGAGTCCCACGCATTCTTAAAAGATGTCTCGACTTGAGTCGAGTCGGCAACCGGTCTCCGTGGAGTCGAGTCCATGTTTCTGCATTCTTAAAAGATGACTCGAGATTGAGACTCGACTCGGCGGAGTCGAATCAAGATGAAAGTGCATTGCAATCTCGAGCCTGCTCTGACCCAAGCTTGAGTCATCCCTCGCAGGTCCTCGGGGTCCGTGAACTTGTGGATAAAGCAGCAACCTGTTGCGGACATCTGCCATGTTCCAACATGTGCCCTTCCTAGCTGACAACTGATGTCGGCTTCTGGGTCGGTGGCAGAAAAGCCGCAATGAGTTCTTTCTGAGGCCTGCGCTTGTCAAATCTGAGGCCTGTTTGCAAACCTGTCTGAGGCCTGTTTGCAAAATCATTTAATTGCACTGTTCAAAGAACAAACAGTTGCGCTCTCTCTCTCTCTCTCGCACCCTCGCCTATCTACCCCTCTCTCTCCATCTCTCCTTCCTTCCTCCCCCCATCCCCATCCCCTCCCCCTTCCCTCTCCCTCCCTACCTATCTCTCTCCATTGTCATATATCCTTTGTTTTCTTGTCTATTTTTTTCAATGCTTTGTTTCAGGTTCTTCATTTGTATTGTTCCATGAGAGTCTCCTACGTCTTTTCAATCTCTGAACGATTCTAGCTATTCCTTCCTCTCGGTGGGTCTCTTCATGAACGGTAAAGCTTCCAAAAAAGCTTTCGTTTTTTGGACAAATCTTAAATTCGCCTTGCTCCACATGGTTTGATGGTGTCTTAGAAATTACATTGTAGAAATTGACTGGTCCAAGATTGGACGTCTTGTTGAAAGGACGTGAATTTCTGGTATGCATCTGCAGCGAACTTGAGCAGTGCGACGTTCAGTGTCCCAACAAGAATGAACGCAGTGGGGATATCCTTTGGCCAATCATTTAGACAAATATCGAGCCTGGGACCGTCATACGGCCTGGACGTACCATCACCTGACCCTGCCCTGTAAAAGTTTCATTGGCCCTCAAACATTGCCCAATACCCAGCGCATAGAACGCACCTGGAAGGAGTGAAAAAAAACTTGACCAGGGGAGTCGTCGGAAAGAGGGCATTGGCAGCAGTCTGTGAATTTCTCCGGCGAAGACAAACGAAACCGGAAGGAATGGGCCCTACGCCCAAATTGTGGCGGACATTATTGGCGGCAAGCGTTATTGGCTTGCCATCTTGTGCCAAATGGTTTCACACGAACTGTGTCAACGCCTTTGACAATGGGACAACCAACATCTTTTGGGCCTGTGACAGTTGCACTGCATCCATTAAGACAAGTCAATCCAGTGCTGACGCTGAAAGCAAAGTTGCTGATTTACGAAAGGAGCTTGATGAGCTGAAAGACTTGGTCTTCTCCTATTTTCGTTTAAATAACGATAATGTGGCAAATCTGACAAGTAGGCTTGATCAGAGCGAATCTTCTTTTACCAATTTACAAACTGAGCATTCTTCTGCATGTTGCACTACCAGCCCCAAAGCACATCCAGTCCATGTGAATGCCACATCTTCGTCGTCCCCAAAGCCAACAGTTTCTACAAGTGGTGTGGCTGGACGATTAAGGTCATCCACCACTGCTTCAAGACTGCCTGTCCCTACCAGTGGATTGGCACAGGCATCAACTGTACAAAACCGGAGCACAGAAATACCGGCTTCCCACAATTTGCCGAAAGTTGCCAGTCAACAACGGTTGGCCCCGACTGACAGACAGGACCAGCAAACCGGGACATGTCTGTCACCAGCTGGTCCCTCCAATCCTGTTGGAATGCCAAAGCCTATCCCAAAGCTGCGTTTCCACGAACTTGCTGGCAATCCTGAGGCCGATTTCCTCCTCATTGGAGACTCGATGCTGCGGCATGTGCACACGAGGTTGCCAACTGCTGGGATGAAATCTATCACCCTTCCTGGCGCCACAGTCCGTGATTTGGATCGCTTTGTCAGGTTGTCCTCCTGGCCTGACAGCAAATCACGTCGGATTCTCATCCACGCTGGAACAAACGATCTCGCAAAACGCACACCGCCGCAAAAAATTGCTTCAAGCGTTTCAGGCTTGATCTGCAACATTCTGCGTAAGAAGCCAGATGCCGAAATAATTGTTTCTGGCATCATCCTGAGACGAGATTTACCTACAGATTTGATCTTTAACACAAATCGATTGATTGAGGAGCTCTGCGTGTGCAGTGGAGCCCGATTTCTCGATCTTAATTATGGGTTCTCGGATGCATTTATCGGTCGTGATGGTGTTCACTTCAGTGCAATGGGAGTGTCGTGTTTCGCGAAAATGATTGGAAGCGTTGCCAATCCGATTTGCTTTCCCACCCCAAATATCCACTTTGGAAATTCACACACCAGTGCCGCTAATCCTTCCAGAGATGGAGCCAAGCGCCCGGCGACATCTCAAGCTGTGCCAGTTCCAACGGTTCCTTCCGCTTCAAATCGCAGTGATAGTGCCGGCATGCCAAAAAATGTGCCTTGGCTTCGGCATCATGCCGCCGTGTAAAACCGTTCTGTGTGCAGTCGCCTTATCTGCCACTGGTGTCGTTTTTCAAACCCGATCGATCGTATAAACTTTCGTCATATTGCAATCTTTCTCCTGAAAATTTATGCATGATCCTACTTTTTGTTTTTTCGTCGTTTGACAACCATTTTACGTTATTTGACAGCCGTGAGGCCATTTTTTCCGCAATATTTAAAAACCATTCCGTTTTTACAGGGTGCTTTGAAACCAACTTTTCAATTCTTCTGCTAAAAAATTCTAAAGGATTTTCTTGTCCCAAAGATTTTATTTTCTCGGATCAAATCAGGACTTGGCTGGACAAATTCAAAATTCCTTTTAGTTCAGGACTGTTATCGTTTCTCTCACACTGGAAGCGTGATGATCAATTTCTTGCCTTCTGGCGTTTTTCGAACTACAATCAAAAATTTTTTGTTGCCACCCTTTTGGATCCAACGATTTTCGTCTCAGTAGTTGTCAGCGCAGAATTAGAGATGGGTGTACCGTATACCGTATCTGCAAGGTTTATTAACACCTGTTTCACGTCCCGTTCTTCATCCTCCTCTTATCAGCCCTCTCTTTTGACTTTATCCTCTGATATTTCTTTCTCTCCTCTTAATTTCCCTTCCAACTCACACCTATCTCTGGACCCTGCTTCTTGTTCTCCCTCTTCTTGCATCTTCTTTCGTCAGCCCCCCGTTCTTCCACCAACCTCTTGTCTACCCGCTTACTATCCTCCTGCTTATCATCCTCACGCGCAGCCATCCCCTTATCAGTCTCTTCCCTGTCCTCCAGCTCCATGTTGTCTTTCACCTTGTCTTTCTCCACCTCATCACCTCATTCAGTGTCATCCTACCTCATTTTCACGTCGTGTCCTCCCCAGCGTTTTCTGCTCCGATTCCCAATGTTGGTGGCAGCGTGCCAAAAAATGTGCCTTGGCTTCGGCAACGTACCGCAGTGTAAATTCTAATTGTGTGCGGTCGCCTTTTAGCGTTAACGAGCCGCTTTGCTATCATTCAAATGAAATTTCTTCTCGTCAATATCATCTTGCCGTACGACGCTTGACGCCGATTTTTGCATTTTATTTGTTCCACAATTTTTTTATTATGACAAGTGATAATTTGTTGACCGTTTTACGTGTGATTTTCGAAATCCATTCAGTCTTTACTGGGTGTTTTAAAACTGAATTTTCCATTTTTTTATCCAAATATTTTTTGACAGGGTCATTTTGCCTCAAAGATTTCAATATTTTCAGCCAGATCAGTCTGTATGATCTTAAAAGTCTTTTTGACTTGAGCCGTGTTTCATTGCACACATTTTCCAAACTTGACGATGCGTGTGTTGTTTGCATTAGTTTTACAAGACAGGAACGGAAATTTCTGATTGCCCTTCTGTTTGACCCAACGTTGATTATCGCGGTGGTTGCCAATGTCAATGAAACGCTCCGGGACCGCCTTCCCCACCCATCCCAGCTGCGGCCGCGACTCGTCTTCCTGCTCCTGCAGTGCAATCCAGCAGCAGGAGCGGGATGGCGAGGTGTGCGCCATCAGTTGCGATGGTGGGGGCAGGGATGCCACCCATGCTCGCCACTTCCCCATTTTCTGCATTTCCGCTTCAAAGACAGACCCTTGTGTACAATACGCTAAATTCTCAAAACCTAAATTCAACACCTCCTGCCTCGCCCGTCATAGAGGTGGACGTCAGCCGTCCGCCTCCACTCGCACTGCAAACCAGCAGCGAAGGGAGGCCGTCGGTTGTCCTCCCCCCCGCTATGACGGAGGGGGTAGGATGGCCTGCATCAACTTCCGTATCAAAATTTTCTCAATTTTCTCCATCTTCAGTTCAAAAGCAGATTTCCGTGAACAACATATTTGATTCTGTAAACCTTTGTTCAATGCCTCCTGCCTCGCCCGTCATAGAGGTGCACGTCAGCTGTCCGCCTCCACTCGCACTGCAAACCAGCAGCGAAGGGAGGCCGTCGGTTGTCCTCCCTCCCGCTGTGACGGAGGGGGTAGGATGGCCTGCATCTACTTCCGTATCAAAATTTCTCATTTTCTCCATCTTCAGTTCAAAAGCAGATTTCCGTGAACAATATATTTGATTCTGTAAACCTTTGTTCAATGCCTCCTGCCTCGCCCGTCATAGAGGTGGACGTCAGCCGTCCGCCTCCACTCGCACTGCAAACCAGCAGCGAAGGGAGGCCGTCGGTTGTCCTCCCTCCCGCTATGACGGAGGGGGTAGGATGGCCTGCATCAACTTCCGTATCAAAATTTTCTCAATTTTCTCCATCTTCAGTTCAGAAGCAGATTTCCGTGAACAATATATTTGATTCTGTAAACCTTTGTTCAATGCCTCCTGCCTCGCCCGTCATAGAGGTGGACGTCAGCCGTCCGCCTCCACTCGCACTGCAAACCAGCAGCGAGGGGAGGCCGTCGGTTGTCTTCCCTCCCGCTATGACGGAGGGGGTAGGATGGCCTGCATCAACTTCCGTATCAAAATTTTCTCAATTTTCTCCATCTTCAGTTCAAAAGCAGATTTCCGTGAACAATATATTTGATTCTGTAAACCTTTGTTTAATGCCTCCTGCCTCGCCCGTAATAGAGGTGGACGTCAGCCGTCCGCCTCCACTCGCACTGCAAACCAGCAGCGAAGGGAGGCCGTCGGTTGTCCTCCCTCCCGCTATGACGGAGGGGGTAGGATGGCCTGCATCAACTTCCGTATCAAAATTTTCTCAATTTTCTCCATCTTCAGTTCAAAAGCAGATTTCCGTGAACAATATATTTGATTCTGTTAACATTCGTTCAATGCCTCCTGCCTCGCCCGTCATAGTGGTGGACGTCAGCTGTCCGCCTCCACTCGCACTGCAAACCAGCAGCGAGGGGAGGCGGTCGGTTGTCCTCCCTCCCGCTATGACGGAGGGGGTAGGATGGCCTGCATCAACTTCCGTATCAAAATTTTCTCAATTATCTCCATCTTCAGTTCAAAAGCAGATTTTCGTGAACAATATATTTGATTCTGTAAACCTTTGTACAATGCCTCCTGCCTCGCCCGTCACAGAGGTGGACGTCAGCCGTCCGCCTCCACTCGCACTGCAAACCAGTAGCGAGGGGAGGCCGTCGGGCGTCCTCCCTCCCGCTGTGACGGAGGAGCCTGGAAGGCCTGGATCTTCTTCTCAATTTCCTCTAGTCGAATTTCCCACACACCTTCGATGTGCAGTGATAAATTGCCAGTCAATTACGAGTTTAGAGAAAAGAGTTGAACTGACAAATTTAATTTTTACTCAGAAAATCATGATTGTGGTGTTATGTGAGACATGGTTGAGGTCCGATGTAAATAATTCAGAGATATTTCCGTCCGATTTTCAGATCTTTAGGCGTGATAGGCTAGATGGTAGGCGTGGTGGTGGCGTGTTGATCGCTGTGCATGAGAGTATTCCGTGTCGCAGTAGCGAGACCTTCTTGACTGAGAACAGTCCTCTAGAGATAATTTGGTGCACTCTTACCCTTTCCGAACGTTTTCAAATTTACCTAGCCGGAGTCTATTTGCCACCAAATCTCCCACCAGATTGTCCAATCATCACAGATTCCTTAGTTGCTGGGATCATGTTGCTCTGGACATAAAATATTGATATGCGGTGACACCACAATCCCGAATTAGTGTGCATTTTTAAACCCAAGTCCACAAACTCCAACAACCACAACAAATCTAACAAAACAATACATCAATACAAACATAAGTCACTTAGTCCCTAAAAAAATCCTCCAACCAAACAAACCATTTCCCTTTTCAAACCAAAACTCACAAATCCTTTACTGAAAACACAAATCACAATGCCATCCCACCCCCACCAAAACAAAATTGTCCCCTCATTACCCACTAAACACAACACCTTCCTGACAAAAATTTTACAAAAACAAAATTCTCATGATCTCCACCACATTTTTCAGTCCTTCAAATCTCCTTTCGTCCTTACCTCCCGTCCGATCAATGGACATAACCCAAAAAAAGCTGGTATGGGCTTCTCCTGCCATTGTCCACCAGTAGCGAAACCTTCTAAGAAAATACCCGCAATGACAACACAACTAACCTCCAAACACAGCCCACAAACTCCGATCTATTTAACCACCAATCTTCATGACTATCCTTAACAAAAAAAACAAGATCCCCCTTGCCACAAAAATAACATATGCATTTTCACCCCCCTCCTCGAATTTTGCATCCATTTTAAACCCAAGTCGACATTGAGAACCCCATGCCTTTTACCAACAACGATAAGTGCATTGAAGACTTAATCAATACCCTTAGTCTTCAACAACTTGTTCAAGTGCCGACAAGGATCACTCCTGCCTCACGCACACTCCTTGATGTGGTCATGTTAAATTTCGAATGCCCAACTCACAAGATTGACGTGGTTAATGGTATTTCAGATCACGAGGTGGTCATCCTCACTCTCGCGCGAATGCCTGCAAAAAACGTGAAAAAAGTTGTTAGAAGTTTTATTGACTATTCCTCGATTGATTGGCCGGGCATAAATCAAGCATTGTTGACAAATCCACTTTTTCAACCCAAAATTCTCAAAAGTCGTTCAATAAATGATAACTGGCTCACTATAAAAAACACCCTATCGGCTATCATGAACTCTCTGCCGACTAAAAGGGCAAAAATTAGCCCAAAGTATCCCTGGGTCAATGTCAAACTTAACAAATTATTCCACAAAAAGAGACGTGCCCACTCGAAATTTAAAAGCAGTGGATTACCAGCCGACAAAGCCAGTTTTGAAAATCTCCGAACTCAATGTTCTGATTTGAATTCTAAATTGTTTTACTCTTTCATTAATAACTCGCTTGACGACAAATATTCACGAAAATTTTGGAGGTATGTTAGGTCGCTTAGAGCTGGCAGCTCTGTTTCTCCCCTGATCTCGCCTGATGGGAACTTAATCTCAGATCCAAAGGGAATTGCAGTAGTTTTAAATACGTACTTCACCGGAGTGTTCTCGCCGAGTAGTATCAATGACTTCCAATTTCCAGATATTACTGTTGACACGACTGATGAGCTCTGGACCTTCCCATCCATTCAGGTCCAGGGCGTTTATAAACTTCTCACCAATATAAAACCCAAGAAGGCCATGGGGCCAGACGGGCTTCCTGGTCGCTTGCTCAAAATGCTGGCTCCTTCATTAAGCGTTGTACTCACCCCTTTCTTCTCGCAATTGATGCATAGCGGGGATCTTCCGCAGGACTGGAAGAGAGCTTTGGTGATTCCGATCAGGAAGAAAGATATGCCCGCCAATCGTCCCGAAAGTTATCGCCCCATTTCATTAACATGCATTTGCTCTAAGATCTTCGAGAAGATTCTTTCCACCTTCATTCGAAACTTTCTGCAAAAAAATAAAAATCTACATCCCAACCAATTTGGTTTCAGGGAAAACATGTCGTGCGAGACGCAGGTTTTGCTTTTAGTGGACGAAATTGCAAGGAACTTGGACGAGGGCGTGGGCACCCATGCCATTTTTCTTGATTTCCAGAAGGCGTTTGATTTAGTTCCCCACGATAAACTTTTGAACAAATTGAAATCATTGGCCTTCCCGCCTTTTATCTTGAGACTCATAGCCAGCTTTTTATCAAATAGAACCCAAATGGTGTCTGTTCAATCATCGACTTCTGAAGAATCACATGTCACTTCTGGGGTTCCACAGGGAAGTGTGCTGGGGCCACTTCTCTTTTTGATTTACATTGATGATATTTCGGCAGACATGGCCTCAAACATACGGTTATTTGCAGATGACGTTGTAATTTTCAAAGCTGTGAAGTCCCGTGACGATTGCATGCTCCTCCAATCGGACCTCAACCGTGTTTCAATGTGGTGTGACGCCTGGGGAATGCGTATTAACCCAACAAAAACTAAAGCCATGGCCTTCTGTAACCGTTCGATCAATTCCAGAATAGATTTTTCTTATGCAATTCAGGATCATCAAATAGAAAACGTAAAGCTTTTCAAATATTTAGGCGTGTTTATTTCCCATGATCTCACTTGGAAAGACCACATTCAATTTACCTGTGCAAAAGCTAATCGTACCCTTTCCTTCATTGGCAGGAGCATGCGTTATTCCTCCAGTGAAGCTAAACTAAAGGCCTTCGTGTCACTTGTCTTACCGATTATTGAATATGCGTCCGCAGTCTGGGATCCCTCAAGTCAGGATCTGGTCTCTAAAATTCAAATGATCCAAAGGAGAGCAGCTCGTGTGATAACAAGTCGCTTTACCCGCGATGTTAGTGTGAGTAGACTTCTATGTGATCTCAACCTCGAGTCGCTAGCAAGCAGAAGGAGATCGCGCAGATTGAGTTTATTTAAAGACATTGTGACGCATTCCTTAAATTTTGAATTGCCGAATTGTTATTTCATGAAACCGAATCAGCGCAGGACAGACAACGGACTTGCTATTTCCACCCCAATTTTTAAAACAAACGTCATTTTTAACTCATTTTTCCCGAAGACAATAAGGGACTGGAATGCTCTGCCTGCCACCTCGCCACTCATCTCCCGATCACGCATTCTCCTGGCGTCTCATCAATCTTAAATTAGTTGTATTCTTTGGTGCTGCATTTTATTTCGCTCACTTGTTGTTGTTTTAGTGTTTTACCATTTTCTTTTTAAATGACGATGACACATAGTCGAAATTTTTAGTGTGTTCTGGTCTGCCACCAGATCCCTTGTGGCAGTATTGTCAAAATAATAATAATAATAATAATCTTTCCTTCTTGCTTTGCATCCCTCTTCCACATGTGTTCGCAAATCCTTAACTTCGGTGTTCTGATGGGAACACCGAAGTTAAGCAATGGTGGGACATTGCTGGTCCTACCTAACCTACCTTGTGCATGGCCATACTGATCTTGTGAGAGTAGTCGATTTCTCTTGTTTTGGCCATTTTCCAATTCCTGGCCTTGTTCAAAATTTGAGTTCATTCACTCCTTTTACAGTCTCTGTCCTACTTATCGCAGCAGTCGATTTCTTTGATGTTGGCCATTTTCCAATTCCTGGCCTTGTTCAATTCCGTCGCTTGCAGTCCCACCTTCACCGATTCCCAGCGAAAGGTGAAGTCGCCGGTTGCAAGCGTCGCGGGGAACATCCTGCTGAACCTGGTCCGAAAAACTTTTAGTCCGAATGGCTTAAAGTTAGAATGGTTAAGATAGGCTAGGTTAGTTTGGATAGTGTTTTTGTATTGGTTAGGTCAGGTCAGGTTAGGTCTGTTTAACTTTGATTTGGTGAAGATTTTGCGAGATTAGCACCATTCGATCTAAAAGTTTTTCGTTCGCGGTCTACGCTTGTGTCGCAACGGAGAGCTGCACATGCCTGAATTATGGATATTTGTGTTTGGACGTTTTATTGAAATTTTTAGGCGATTCAAAATTGTGGAAGAGAATGACAGAAATAGCAAGAAAAAGGATGAAAAAAAAAAAAAAAGAACTAAAAATATAACGCTGGACACATCGGATGCGCGAGATCCATAGGATGCGCGGGATGCATGGGGTTGACATAAGAATCGAAAATGAAGCGCGGGATGCATAGAAAATGATGCGCGGGATGCATCGGATGCGCGGGATGCATCGGTATGGCTGTGTTTGGAACTTTAACCGTCATTTGATAACAAAAAAAAATTTTGTTTTCTTCAAAAAAGAAAAACTTCTTGTTTTCTTCTCAAAATGTAGTACCGGCATCACCTACGAGAGCATGTCCACTGAACCGGTGTTTACCGGTACCGCTTATTTCCAGTATGTACCCCATTGCAATCAGATATTTTGAGAACTGCCCCGGTGTTTGGATTAATTTTGGTAAAATTATGTTTACTTTTACACACAAATCCTTGTGACAGGACAGGGGTCACCCGTATCAGATCTTTGACAATCCATGTTCAGGCATTTGAATTCATGATAAATGCTTTGTGCTCTGAAGAAAAAGTTTTGTGTTCTTGATCTCATCACTTTGGTCTAGTGGCGAACACATCTGTCTCTTTGATCAACATTGTACCTGTCTTCGATCCCAAGTCATGCCGGATTTCGTTCAGGCGCTACTAGCAAGGACCAGCAAAAGCACAGGCAGTAAAACAAATCGTGGCACAATCTTTCTAAACGTCCTTCAGATGGGACGTTAAGAAAGATTCCATATACAACATCACACTGCGCACATTTTGCAACACCTAGCTTCAGGTCCGAGTCAGTTGCTTGGCAGGTTACACTACAAAGAATCACAAGCATGACTCTCTTCAGGAAATCGTGCTGGTTGGCACACCTATGCCATAAAACTGATTCGAGTCGTTTGCGTCGAATGCAGAGTGGAGTTGGGCCACGATTAAGGGGAATTGTTCTAGTTGCGAGCCCTTGTTGTGCAGCAAGGTTCTGCCGAGCCATGGGCAGTAAGGCTGCCAGCTCATAATGGCAAATGACGAGAAGATGAGGAAGAGAAAAATTGCAGATTTTTCAAAAGAGAGAAAACTATTTGAACAATTCACGTACATAATTTGTTCGGCAGAAAATGCAACCAAAACTCTTGGAAATTTTTAAAATAGTCCGTGGTGGCCAGTGTTCTTCATTTGCCACCATGTCTGACAAATGTAACAATTTGCCTGTGTTACGGGCTGTTTTAGTTTAAAAATGGCCCTAACTCAAAAAAGTTTGTTTATGAACGGGAGAAAGATTCATGTTGAATACGTTGAGGAACGGTGATGACAGAACAACTTCAATCTTTTTAGAGTTTAACATCCTTTTATCTGCTGGTTTATTTTGAAATATTGCAAAAAAGAATTTTCTAAAAACCCTGCCAAAATTGCTGAGTCGGCTTTCACAACAGATGAAAAACTGACCCAATGAAAATGTCGAAAATCCAGAAAATTTATGATACCCGGCAGAGCAGAAAAATTGTTCTCGTGAAGCATTTACTGTTGCATCTGACTTCAGTTTGTTCCAAAAAAAAAACACATTAAGACATGCAACCCTTGTTGAAAGCTGCACGTTCACAAGTTAAACGTGGGGTGATCCAGTGTGGATTAGCGCTAATCCGTGGTTGCAGAGTAATTTTTTTCCATTGAAGTAAATGGCAAAAATTTAATTCGCAACCTCGGATTAGCGCTAATCCGTACTGGATCACCCCACGGAAAGAGTCCCCGCTTTAGAGCAACGTGGATGGAGCTTCTTGTATGTGTGTGTGTGAAGGATGGAATTTTGCATTGGTGTCAGGAAAAAGTGCCTCTATAATATAGTAGATGGTAGTTTTGATCAGGATTTTTACAGTGATATCTTGTTGAGCAGGTTTCATATTATCTGGATCCACCTCCACAAATCTTTTTGTTTCTTGATCATTGTAAAAATGAAAGAAGGGTAGTGAAACAGAGCAAATGGAGGGTGGATGATGGCGGGCATCTTTTCACTTCTTTCATTTTTACCAAATTCTTTCAGCCATGGTAGGCACATGATCTGATTATAAGGTATTATAAGGGGGGGAGGTAAACCATGGTTTTTGCAAAAACGTGGAAAAAAGATGTTTTTTTTTTTCTTTTTATGTTCATGTTATAGCCCAGACTTTGCCATTTCCAAAACTCTCTTCAGATTTTCTGTAACTTAAATAGTTTTCAAGATAGAACCGATTATCCGAAACTCGTTGCATTGGTCTTCTTGCATTCTCGACACAAACATTTGCGGTTTTCTCTCATTTCTCTTTTTTCAAAAAGCGAAAGCATTCAAAATGCATCTCCTCCCACAATTTTTCTTGCAAAATGTTCAAATTTGGTGTACTGGACCAATTTTTCACCAGGAAACCGAAAATAGAGCCCGTTTTTAGTTTTAAGCTCTATTTTTGGTTTTATTAGCTTGCGACCGCAGAAAATCAGCTAAATATTAGGCGCGCAGTGGTACGGTCATCCTTATTCTGCAATAAATTAAAATCCAGATGCAAATTGGCAAAAGTGGCTCTATTATGTTGTAGACAAGGTACTTTTAGTCCACAGGGTGAAATATGGCTTCATTCTGTCAGACGGTTTAGATCTGATAAAAAGTTTCTCTGTAAGGGAAACTTTATGATAAATGGAATATAAAAGATATGGAATATGGATAAATGGAATATGAAAGATAATGTGGAAACTTTCACGATAAAAAAAAGAACTAGCTACCCTCTTCTTAAGTACTTGATTTGATTCTAATAACAAAAGTAGATTCCGGCAGCATTTAGAAAATGTTTCCTTGCATTTTATTTCTGTCGTTTTATTTACTGCCCCTTTTCTTTTTTTATCAGGGGTTTGACCTCCTCGATCCATTTATTCCAATCCATGTCCAGGATTATTCTGACAAGGAGTTTCATAGCTGTATGGATTATTACGAGGACAGGAATTGGATACAAACTCCTGCAGGACGAACAGATGAAGGTCGAAAAGAACTAGCTTTTGTCAGTTCAAGGAATCCATATCAACTGAGAACTGTTGCTGAATTTAGATAATCATTTCATCCATCTTGTGTTTTTTTTAGGGCTGAGCCGGTACAGTTACCGGTTACTGGCACCGGACCGGTATCAATGGTACCGGTACCGGCGGGTATATGACTTTTTGGTAACCGCCGGTACTGGCACCGGTTGGGCAGCCAACATGCAGCCACAGCACCTCAAAATGTCCTGTGCAGCCCACAATTCCATCCCTTGAACTGATTGAAGTTGATTTCTGCCTCTGGCTTTTGACAGGATGCTCCAGGAGGATGCAAAATATTGGATCGCTGTACGTGCAATAATTGTCTTGCTCCAACATGAAGCTTCTCGACTGGATTCACCAGGACTTTGCGCAGTTTCGTTTTCCAACTCTCCATTTCACTCTTTGGCGATGATCTGCGAAGATCTCCGAATACAAAAAAGGAGCTCCCTGTCATCGCAAATGTTTCCGACTGGATGAGGCAGGTCGAAAAACTTCGGTTTGCCACCAGTTCGATTCTTGTGTGACAAGCTTCTTGGACTGGATACGCCAGGACGTTTGACGCATTTTCGTTTTTTGCCAACATTTTCGGCTTCGCTTTTGGGCGTTGTTCCGTGGAAGCCATGCAATCTTCTTCAAAAAAGGACTTCCAAGGACCGCAAAGATTTTCGACTGGATGCGCCAGGATGCAAAACATTGGCTCGCCCAATGAGATCCATTTATTCTTCAGACATCAAGTTTCTCGACTAGATACGCCAGGTTGTTTGCACATTTTTTTTTCAGATCATCCTTTTGTTTTTTGGCCGTAGTTTGGCGCCTGCTCTCTGTGAATTTTGGCCGTGGAACAACGGAGGCAGCGAATGCAATTGGCAAAATTTCTTTGTTTGCGCCTGCGTTGAAGAAAGTTGGAACAGACCAGCTTGGCAGGACGCAACCTTCAAAGCAAACGACTGTTTGAAGATTGCTTCAAAATGCTCATTTTTTCTTTCCCACCACGCAATTTTTTTCTGCCACAAATTCTTTTCAAGTCTCACTTTGAAGTTGCTGTTTTTCTTTGCAGAGGAAAATCAGATTTCAACTTGCAATTAATTCTGAAGGATTTGCATACGTTTAGCTGGCACGTATGAAATTGACCGTCTTCAGTTTTCTATCTGCCTGCATTCGATTGTGTTTTTCAAAATTCTCCATCAAGCACCAATGAAAATAAATTTAAAAAAAATCCATGTAGGTACCTGGCAGGTACAGCTCCGGAAGTCAGAAAATAGCTGTGGGAAAATTCATCAGAATTTGATTTGAGTGACACTGCTCTTCTCGCCAATTTTGCGCCGTAAAACCAGCATCTGGTACCGGTACCGGAACCGCAGGTACCACTAGGTACCGGTATCGGCACCGGTACCGGGAAAAAAGTGGCACCGGCTCAGCCCTAGTTTTTTTATTCATTTCTTTTGTAGATGATAATTATAACATTTCAAACAAATTTGGGTTACTTTTTGAAACAACTGTGAGTGTTCTTGGTTTTGGTCACGGTTGCTCAGCTGACACAATTCCATTTACCGAATAAAAAACAATTCCATTTACCGAATAAAATATAATGTGAGATTCCAGCTCCATTGTCTGAGGAGGCAGTGAGAAATGATCAAAAAGAATCTAGAAATGATCCCATTCTCAACATGGTTCATGAATTCACTCAAAACAGAAATTCATGATAATTATGGCTATAATTGCACCAGATGGCACAATCTCACAGAAGCTTCCTTGTTAGGTGATTTGCTGTAAATCCTTTCCACCAGCAAAATTCCCCAGTTCAAGCAAATGTTGCCAGGGTACCACCATTCCAAATAAAAGGAAACTTCTACTTCCCTGAAGTTGACCGGGCATTTACACTTTCCCGTCGCTTTTTGCCAAAGTTTCCTTTTCCTGCCAAGTTATGCAGAAACGTTTCTCCCAGAGAGAGTCGTCGATCATGAAGTGGGCCGGATAAGAAAAAAAAAGGACATGAAATGTCGTAAAATGGCATCTGAGGACCCCTAATTTATCAAAAAAGCTTAAGCTTTTGGGGGACGCTGTCCCCCAAACCCCCTGCCAGGGGCGCTGCCCCCTGGACCTCCCTGACTTGTAATGACAGCCAGCCAAGTTAGGGCTTGGACTTACTGTGTGCTGGATCTGCATCTATTTGATGATAACTATTGATCAGAAGCTAATTGTTGTCTTCTTTGGAGCTTTACTTCACAGCATCGTCATCTGCTTCAAGGTGGCTATCCATGCATCTGTCCTCTGCTTGACGATCCATGCTTGTTCCCCTGCTTTTGTTATCCTTTTGCTTCGTAATATCCTTTGCCTTCAGTGTATATCTATCCTTCTGCTGTGTACACCCTATTTTCTCCCTTCACAACAACTGCGATTTGATAACGTGTCCATCGGTAGCGAAGAAGTTCTGAAGATAGAATCACTCATTGGAGGTGAGAATCTTTCTATCCTAACAGCGAACCCGTACATTTGGCGACCCAGCCAGGATTCGAACCTGGAATCTTCTGATACCCTAACCCTTACATGCACTCATTAGAGGAAACAATTATGCCCCTGAAAAGAAGTCTGTTTGTATCTTGCACTTGATTACAAAAATGAACGGAGAAAATGGCACGACAATAACTTGTCTCACCAGTTCCTAGCACTTCGTTGATTTGTTTTTTTTAGGTAAAATTGTTCAAACAGTGGCGCGATTTCAGTCAACAAAGCAGGGAGGATCTGCTGACCAGCAAAAATTGGCCAAATACGTGACCCTGTTTTCTGAATGCCAAATCAAGTTCAATAAAAAAAAACCAGCTATCTGATCAGTTGGAGTTGCTTTTGAAGACCCCCTAAACTAACAAGAAAAATGTAGGTCAATTTCCGCAAACTCGATTGAATAAAACGCATGCATAAGTGAAGGCGCATCAGTTCAAAGAGCAGCAGACAGACAAAATGTCTTCTGGAAGAGAAAAAATATTCAGGAAATCACTGCCTACGAGCGGAATGGCTTCGCATGTTTTCCGTTTTTCATGTGTAAACTGTAATGCTGCCCACAACTGCTGTTGTAAAGCTAGCCCTCACAGGCACATAAATCATGCAAATGTAGATGTGGGATTTCACCCCTCTTTGGCAACCAGTTTGAATAATGGCACCATTGAATTGCGATCATGCAAATTATTCCCTAGGACCAATTTGTCCGGCAAGCAATCCAGCAGGTGCCCCGACAAAATGAAACCAACACTCCAAGTACTCCATGGAAATTTGTTGGCTCTGGTCCTGCAGAAGTCTTGGATGCTTAGCAATATAATGAACACAGGATGGGAAAATATGCGGATTAGCCGACTTCTCAGATATCCCAAATGTACAAAATATTTATTTGCCGCATCACTAGAGCACGTTGAAAATGGTGATAATTTTTGGAAAATTTCGCTCAAAAGCCTAAAAATTTCGTTATTTGGCGGTGGAAATAAAAAGGCCAGAAACTGTCAAAAACGCATTTTCAGTCATTTTTGCAATGTGATTGCTTTGAATTTTGTGACTGACATCATTGGAAAAATGATGTTAATAAACTGAAGAAGAGACTGAGAAAAGAGCAAGAGAAAGCTTTATTTTTCAAATGTTTTTGTGCACTATGCTTGCCACTTAATTAAAAAAGGAAAAACACGACGTTTTCGCATGTATATCGTGAAAAAAGGAGATAATTCGTGGTAATCAATGAATTTCGTGGAAATTTTCACATTTCGCGGAAAATCGCCCATTCACAATTGCCAGAATTGCCTTTCAATTGACTAAAATGATGAAGAAGTCACAAAAGATGGTTGAAATGGCTGATTTCGTTTTGGCGGTGACAATTCCTTTTCACCATTTTCAGAGTGCTCTACGCATCACCATGCTCCGAGTTCTGATCAATTTCCGGAAAAGCAGGGGAATGCTCGTAGAATTCTGCAGAAGCACTCCACGTTTTGACAAAAAGGAAACTTCGCAAAAACTTGCCACGGAAATTTTGCACCAAAATAACGTGCGAAATTTTACTTGAACATGCTCAAAATAATGTACAGTCACAGGAACAATAATGACTCCCTAACAGAGTTAAATGGGTCCCTACATCTGCAAAATTAATTTGATTTCATGCTGTGCGGGTTGTGTTCTTTGAGAAGAATGCTGAAGTTTTGTCTTGATCAGCTGGAATTCAGAGGTAAATTATTGATGCTTGCGCCTCCAAAGTGTTACTTTTCTCGTGGAGAATAGTGTGGCGAATACTCAAATACAGACCTAATTTACCGAAACCTGATGCCGGTAGCTGTTCGTGAAGCACAATTTGGCATCGTTCAGAAGGGATTACCATGGTCTCAGTCGTGTTGCTGTTGCTTGATGATCTGTCATTGCTTTTGCCAAATTTCACAAGAAGACCTGCAAAAATCTTACAGCCCATTTGGTTTTGTAAGGTTGTCGTTATTGTTTCTGTGATTGAACCCAATCATTCCAAAAAATTGCCAAAAATGTCATTATTTCAAGGAAGTTTCTTCTTTGCGAAATTTTGAGGCTATTAATTCCCCATTCCCATTTGTTTAACCGCAATCTTCCCCTGCATCACAGAATATAAATTTTGGACCATGATCCATGTGGCTTAGCTCTTGGCAAAATGCATATCCCATTAAGGGCCCCCCCCTTAAGGGGGAACCTTCAAAAAGTTGATTTTTGCAACGACAATTTTGTCGCTAGTATGCATTTTAAAGGCTGAAATTTCTTCTTTCAGAATTTTCAAACCATTTGACTCTTATCTCAAGTAGTTTTTGAACAGCATCATTTTTTCCAAGGTCACTTTTACAAGTCATAATCTTCCCAGAATTCATCTTTGCAATATTTTCACCCAATTATCTGCCAAACTAGGCAAATTATGAATTTTCTGAGATTGCCACCCGATTCTACACAAGTTTTTACATAGGTATGCCAATTTTCAACCTTATCCTATTCGCCGCAATGAAGTTATGACCACCGAAAAACCATTACGAAATGCGAATCTTACTTTATTTTAAGCAAAACTTCAATTGCGTTTTCTCGCTTTTACATTTTCTGTCAATCGAAAACTTTTTGAAGTGAGATCTCAGGAACTCTGCATGCTAGAAAGGTGAAGATTGGTGAACTTATGGAAAAAAAGTCTGAAAATCCGGCTGATGAAGCCGGAATTTTGATTTTCTTACTAGAGATTATGACCATGTTTATACGAAAAATGACTCGCAAAACGACAAAATTTACCGTGCATTGACTTAAATTGCAGATTATGACTAAACTAGGGCCAAAATTGAAATTCCGGCTTCATCAGCCGGATTTTGACACTTTTTTTTTTACATATGTACACCATTTTTCCACTTTCCACATGCCACAGTTTCTGAGATCTCACTTCAAAAATTTTGCCTATTTCCGCAACTAATTTACCTGCAGCTAGAAAAGTATGAGAGATACAAGGGTGAAATTTTGCACTGAACATACTCTTTTTATGGTCAACAACCCCCCAAAATTTCAGCAAAACCGGATAAGAAACAAAAACATTTCTCCGTAAGGGTACCCCCCCCCTTAATTAAAGGAATCATTTTCTGACGGTATATTTAACGTTATCAAGGTCAACTTATGCTTTTAAACGCACAAAGAAAAGCTATGTCAAAAGATCGTCATCGTTCAGTGCAAACAAGATAGATGGGTGGAAATGGTGCCTCCGAGAATACAGAACGTCTCGGGAGAATGTTACGTCACATTAGTGGATGGTTTTTTGATTTTTCTCTCGCAATTCCGATTGGTGCAGTTGATAAAATCGGAGCAACTCCCACGAAAACTTACATTGCAACGGATTGCATTACTGATGGAAATGAAAATGGTGAAGACAACATGTTAAAGAATTTCGTGTTAAGACACATGCTCTTTTCAATTGTGCGATTTTTTCTGCTCTACCCTCCCCGTCGACCTGCGGAAAAGTTTGAGAGAATGCACTCAGCTTTCCAAAGCCACCAAACTTATTGCATTCGAACATTGACTGCATTTATCAATGAAACAATGCCAAACGGTTCCATTTTGTTATGAAAATACGAACACTCACCACAAAAGGATGACGTGCAAATGCAACATTTTCATCGAAGATGCTGTGACCTCCCATCGACCTGCAGGAAAGTTACTGAGAAAGCTTTCAGCTTTCCAGAGGTATCGAAATCATTGCATTTGAACGTGATATGGCGACTTTATCTTTGAGACAAGACACCACGTTACCATTTTTGTCTAGAAAACACACATCATAAACAAGATGATGCAAAGGATGGTGCCGTGTCGCTTTCTCTCATCGATAAAGTCGTCATATGATCCTTGGAAAGCTGAAATCTTCCTCTAAAACTCTTCCAGAGATCGAAACCATGTTACAACGGAAAAAAGCGCGCAACTTTTGAAACATTGTGCCAGCAACCCCAACTTTTGTCATTCGTTCAACTTCAATCTTTGAATTCGAATTTATATAGAGGAAAGTTTTGAAATGTAGCACACGTATGAAATTGCCTGTTCTTCAGCTTTCCAACATGAAAAGTTTCATCACAATCCATATCTTTGATCAGAAGAAACTTAAACATTTCATGGACAGCGTACTGAGGCCCAACATTCAATCGCATTGTCTTTTCCCGATTTTTTGTGCCACCGCACCATCCACTATTGTGTTGTCACACAGCCCAAAACCACGGCCGCGAGCCAGCCTGTATTCTCGGAGGCAAACAGTTGAATTTGGATGAAATGAGTTGAATTTGGAAATGAAAATCAAATTTCGGAAGATACTTCGACATTTTTGTGGTTAAACCTATCCGAAAACCGCATTTCGGAGAGAAAATCATTTTATCACTTGCTATCCATGCCTCTGATTCTGCAAGTACTTGTCTCTCTTCAACATTTTTCTTTCCCATTCCATATTTGTTTACTGACTGGTGTCTCTGTTCCAAAACCTTGGACTTTTTTTTATCGCACAAGCGATGCAGAAATCTTTTCTCACAATAATACCTGTTTGCTCACTTTATGCTTTCTTTTTTTTTTACCTGCAATGGAACAACTTTTAACCATCTCTGGTTTAATCCTTGCATGGCAGGTAAAAAGGCGCATTCATGTCCGAAATCTAGAAAATACCTTCCAAGATTTTAGAGGGAGAAAACCTCATTGAGTTTCAGACCGTGACAGTCCGTCCCAATCATGCAAATAGGCGCCTGCATGATTCTGAATGTCAGGTGCACGGATTGCAGCACCATTAACATATCACTTCCAGGCTCCAGCTATCGTTCCTGCATTCACACTATTGGATTTTAAGGCCTGGCCGTGGCCGGCCCTTGACAAGGTTGTATCATCATGTTCAAGTTGCATTTTTTTCCAAGCTATGCTTGTGAGCAGTTCTTTCCCTTCTACATTTAAACAATATTTCGGGGACCATGGCTCCGGTTTTGTGGTCGGCCCCGCCCGACCTTCTCCTGGCCACAGCTCGACCAGTGCCATCTTCCACGGTTGCATCTCTGGCACTCGGTTGACCAATCAGTTCAGCGGTCTTGTGCCCTCAAATATGTAAAAATAAGAAATTTGACGTCTCAAACCTTGGATTCAAGGCAGATATTTATTCGCTCCCAGCAGTGTGCACAGGATCAGACGTGACAAGGTTTGCAAACTGAAATCTCCCAACAAACATGTCAATTGATGCAAATTCATCAGTCAGTGAGTCACATTTCTTCTATGATGTTTACGCTGGTCCCGATGAGACGAGAGTGATCATGTAGATCTCCTAACTTGGAAAGGGATCGGTCCATACAGCTACTTGAGACAGTTATGCAAGATTGTCTGAACCAGAGTTACCACCGAAACAAGCATATTTCAGTTGCACATGACTCAATTCGAACTCCGTGATAGTGACTACAACCATGCTCAAACTGTGTCCAATGCATTTGCATGTCGGAATCTGCAGGATTATCTTGAACTCTACGTCTGCACTGATTACCTGTTGCTTGCTTCGGTTTTTCGAGATGTTTAGAAAACTCTGCCTTTCTTTTTCAAACTTGATCCGGCGAAAGACCTCGAGCAGGCAGGAAATGTTTCCTTGCTGCTCTGATCATGATGCATCTCTCCCCAACCGGATCACGTCCACTTTTGGGCAGAAAACGAAAGACCCAACCCATACTCAGTTCTTACTCCTGTATGCCAAATGATGCAAACAGGCCTGTGATAATGCTATTATAAAATCTGTAGCCAAGCCAAAAAGCAGCCATACACTGAGCGGTGTCTTTTCGCAAAGCCCTGTGTACACATACACCCAATTGGCTGAACCAAGATTTGAAGAAAAGCCAGTAAGGTCAGTAAAATGTGTGCCAAGTGGGTGGTCCAAATTCGCTCCTAGAAGTTTTTCTTGGAATGAGCTGCTTAGTTGATGTTGAAATGAATTTGAATTGTTTAAAATGAATAGGATCTTGGTTCCAAGTTGAACACATGAAAACATCCTCTTTCCAAAACTAACCCAAAAAAAGTTTGAAAACAGCAGCTGGCAACAAAGTGGAATTGAATTGTGAAAGATGAGCAAAACATTTTTACTGGCAAAGATAGAATAGCAGCAGCCTTACTTTTCTACGAGGGCTGTTCAATATCAAGTGAGGCTGATACCACTGTGATCCTCCCTGCGCACCTACGGGTCTTGTTTTGAGGATATTTAAAAACGTGTTGTTGTGTAGTACTCTGGTCAAATTTCAAAGGAAATGCTCCAGCCTTGTTGATTTTGGATGCATTTGAAAATTACTTTGTGAATTAATTTGCCGGAAAATTGTTTGTTTTGAATTGTCGACAAAAGGGAAGTGGTATGATTTTTCGCGTTCGCCAGGAAAAAAAGAATACTTTTTTATCCATTATAATTGTAATTTAAAATAATTTGCCCGGACACAGTCCTGCGCAAATCAGCAATTGAGCAGGTGAACACCCTTGTCATATCGAGAACAAGACAGCATGACAATAAAATTAACAAAGACAACTTAAGGGATCAACACATAATAGATTGGTATGGTATCATGCATGACTTATGTTATGTCTATGTAAGCCAAGGGGAAGACTGCCCTGCAACCCCATGCAAAATATTCTCCTGGAAGGTGCTCACACTCAAATCCTCACCTTTCCCAAAAATCTCTGCATTTAAAGAGTTCCACTCATTCACAGTTCTGACACTGAAAGAATACTTACCAACGTCCCTGCAGGCACGTCTGGTTCCCAACTTGAAATCGTGATCATGCCTGCCACTGTAAGATGGGGGAAGCAAACTCTCCTTGATTTTAGACCAACCAGCAACATTGTTTAACCCTTATGATGGAGGGGGTTCTGCTCTTTCGCTAGGGGCTACTTTTGTGATTTTTCCTATTCAGGAAAAAACAACAGCGTTTATTCAGAGAAGTTGGCCGAAAAAGCCGACAACATTGAGCAGACAACATTTAAGTTATCACTGGAACAATAATTGAGGATGAAGGATGTTTTCTTGCTGTTAAAAATCTGTAGCGACATCAAAAGCATCCACGGTGTGAGATTTCATAGGATTTGGAAGATTTCTGGGGAAAAAAACGGGTTTGCCATCAGGGACCTTATTAAAATCAACCTGCTAAAATTAGAAGCTGCTAAACTCCTGCCATCGTCCTGCTGAGATTTAGCAGGTTGATTTGAATAAAGAAAATTTTACTTAGCAGGTCGGTAGCAGGACTTTAGTAGCTACTAAGCTTAGCAGGTTGATTTGAATAAGGTCCCAGAGGTTCCCAACTCAGGTTTTTGCTGAACAACAAACATATGTAATTGAGGGCGAGTACCTGGCCAGGAGAACCACTGAATGTGAACTGCATCAAATGTTCAATCCTCACATTGTTAACCTGAAGTTTTTGCTTTTCCCTATAAGTTGCAAAACATGTGAAAAGCATGCGCTTTCTCTCAGCTGAGGAAGAATCAAAGGAAGCGGCAGGTGTTCTGAAAGTCCCCTTTTAAAACACCCTGTAACACATGCTTACGCACAAGCAGAATTGTAAAACCGGGTGAATCAGTGCAGAAGGGGGTGACTTTGTTGAAAAATCACAAAGCGATTGAAATGGGCAAAGAATACAGAAGTGATCAATACAGTCTCACTTGATTTTGAACAGCCTTCGTATTAACCAATATTTACGTAAATTTAACCTCTCGTTAATTCGTCAATTTTTGGTGAATATTTCTCCTCATAATTACGTAATGGTGTCTCGATGAATACTCGTTTGTTTTATTACGAATACTCGTTGAATTACGAACTGGAGTTTGTAATTATTACGGATTTTATGATTTTATTTTCGTGAGATTACGAATGAAACTGGTTTTGCTCGAATTGTTTTTCGAAAAATGAAAACCTGCCTTTTGCCTCGGCCAATAATTGCTGATGTCTTGCGAGGTGACATAGGTGCGTGCCAAACAACCATCTAGTCCTGATGTCAGTTCCTCATTGGGTGTCAGGCTGCATAAAGTGCAATAAATTTGAAAGGAATACGACGAAAGACAAGCAGATGGGTTGCACCAGTCAGGACTTGTCACAGGTGCCAGAGGCGAGAGTTTACATGCAAAGAATGAAAATCAATAACCCTCGCCACTGGAAACCCAACATTGCTGGCCCCAAGAAAATGAACAGAAAATTAAAATTTTATTCGTTGAAGAAAAAAATAAGCAGAGGAGCAAAAGCGAAGATAAAGTGTGAAACATACAGGAGTCACATGACTCCACAAGATGTGCAAAAAAGTTAAATCATCGTGGCTACACTTCTCTGTTATCAATAAAGCTGTCTAGAACTGATGTGGTCTGGGAATGTGAAGCAAGTATTCGTATATGAAATAAATATCAGTAACCAAGAGTGTACAGCCATTCTTCCGGAACTATTTATTAACCTTTCTCATGTCATTTAAGGAAATCGAGTCTAATATGACCAGAAATTGCATTCCACAGTTTAATTCCAACATAGCCAAGACGAAATTTTCCCCGGGTGGTTTTTATTCTTGAACAAGAAAAGCCCGAGTCTTTGCCAACATTTCTGGTCCGATCAGAAAAACAACAGGTTCCAGCTCAATAATTGTCTCTGATAAACAATTCATTTTTATTCTTTTGTACATACTGATAATTTCAAATTTAGTCATCGATCATACAGTGGGACAATTATATGAGTAACCGAATAGCACGGTTTTGATTTTTTGCAATGGAAATAAATTACTAAAAAAAAGCAAGCTCCCAAACTGCCGTGCTGTAGTTCAAATGAGTTTCAAAATGTTCTCGGTAAATGAGATTAACAACATTGTTAGGAAAAATCTTCCGACCCTGATTGATCGTAGATGCCCATAGAAAGCCGCTTTTTCATTGCTTTTATCTGGCCTTGCCAATTCAGATGACAGCCTAATATGACACCCAATATCTTGTTAACACTGATAATTTATAGAAAAAGCACCTATTTTTAATGTCATGGGCACCTCAATTCGACGCTGTGGACATCGGAATATTGTGAACTTTGTTTTGTCCTTGTTAATGCATAGCTTGTTCATCTCGCTCCAAATAATAATTTGATTCAGAGTTTCTTTACATCTGTCTATCAATGCATTCATATCTTTGGCCTGAACTATCAAAGACATATCATCGGCATATGCTATCACTGGGGCGTTCATAAAATCAAAAATCTCATTAACAAAAATGATAAATAAGAAAGGACCCAATATAATGTACTCGTACGTACTTACCTGTGGGACACCACTAATGGGAGTTGCTTCACCAAAGTAAATGCCATTAACTCTGACTTTCTGTCGTCTGTCCGTTAAATAGCTCTTCATGAGATTGTACATAGTACCTCTAATCCCAAAGTGCCTCTAATCCCATAGTACCTCTAATCCCATAAGCCCACAACTCAGACAAAAGAAACTGTGATCTACTAAATCGAAGGCTTTTGATAGATCCAAAAATGGCAGCAATTAAATCCCCACAGTCAAGTGACGTGTGAATCCTATCACAGATGGACACAAGAGCATCCAGTGTGGATTTTCCTTTCAAAAATCCATATTGACATTCATCTAGATTTTTTTTTATGTTTGAAAAAATCTAACAACCTTTGAAATATTGCCTTTTCAAAAACTTTCCCAAAACATGCCAAGAGAGACATAGATCGATAGTCAAAACATTTTCCAGGATTTGGTTTCTTTGGAATCGGAACTATGACAGTGAATTTTAAAAAGTCTGGAAATTTACCTTCCTCGAACATAAAAGGTGGCAAAGATATGCTAAAGGAGCAGAAAGAAAAGTACATTTTGTTTAAAAAGCCTTGCCTGAAGTTTATCAAATCCTGGTGTAGTTTCTTTTAAACTTGAACAGAAACCAATATATCATCAGAAGAAACTGGAGCAGCACAGAAGACAGAGGAGCTAATTTCAGGGAAGTGCTGAAGCGGATCAGGAAAGTGTTTCTTGGCATTCACTAATGAGATTGGCACATCACGGAAATAGCAATTCAACACTGTAAATATCACACCTTTTTCTTTTTGTCATTTCAGAGCTTCTTCACCCTCCACGTATCTTGAAAACGCTTTGAGTTCTGTAGGGATTTACTGGAATACGTTGCACTCCTTTAGATTATCCTCAATTTCTTTCGATAAGTTGCTTAACCTTGCTTTCAAGTTCCCGCTAAATGGATTTTTTATGGATTTTCTCATCAAGTTATCCCTGAGTATGATTTTACCAACCAGCTTCTTATCGAGCCAAGGTCTTCAAGTCTCCGGCGCTTCAGAGATGGACTCAGAGTTCTGAATTCCCGACATTCCGATATAATATTGCATATGGCTGCATGAAACCATTCAGTAGCTCTATCAATGCGGGCCACTGCAATTTACAATTTCAATCGTGGAAGCACCAAAACACTTTTCTCAGTAGAGATTGAAGGTACAGAACTTTCATAAGGATACGCACATAAACTGATAAAAGTTAGCACATGATCTGATATTGGATAAACAACTGAACTTGCAGACGCAGACAAGTCATCTAGACCATTGTCACAGATATGATCCAATAGGATGTTTGGCTTGATCCTTGAACCCTAGTTGGAGTTGTTATTACTTGTTTGAAGGAGAACTGATACAACATATCAGAAAGATTCTGATATTGAGCTCTCTCGTGAACTATCATTACCGAGTATTAAAATCTCCCATTATTAGAAATCTTGATTTACCCTCACAATAACTGGCAATGAAGGTTTCAAGCTTCTCCAAAAATTGACAGTACAAGAACCTCAATGTGAACTGAAATTTTTACTGCAGTATCGTAATATATTTTAACTCACAGCGAGTCAAGCAGACCATTAATGATTAGAGTTCTAGTAGAAAAAATTATCTCGCAAAGAAAGTTTTTGCGAACATACAATCCAACCCCCCACCCAGTTTCCCAATCCGGGGTGAGCTCGCATAGTTGTAACCAGATATAGAGCACAAATTTGCCTCATCCAAATTTTCCCAAGTCTCACTCACAGAGATCATGTCAGGAGGATGACTGAGAGGACTTAACATTACCTTCAATTTATCCAAGTTTCGGATTAAATGAGCTTTGAAAGAGCTTTCTCCAATTATTTTGTTTAAACCACTGACAGATAAGAAATAACTGGAATGTGGATCAAATTCTAACATAATAATTTGAAAAGAACACAAAAAAATCCACTTTTTGTCTGATCCTGGCATCAAGATCTAGTTTTTGATATTTACAATATCATCATTGGTACGAACCAAAATTGGCCGAAAACCTTCATCTTTTCTCATGAAGATTTTGGAATCCTCACACGAGGCAAACTTCCAGTTTGCGGCTGATGCTCGCTCTTTAGCAAGTCTCAGTAAATCGGCAGTTTCCTTGGTAAGATGGTCCCCAGCATAGATTTTGACATCAGGGAAGTCAGCGTAACCAATCCCATGGAGTGTTACACGGGATCTCTTCACAGCAGCAACAAATTCATTCTTCTTATTGCGGCTTCGAAATTTGGCCACAATACGAGTACTGCGAGATCCATCAACGTTTGGTCGTCCAAGATAATGAGCTGTATCAAGGTGGTCAATAAATGAAAAATTGACACCAATCTTCTCAGCAATCTTGGACAAGATGACTTCATCTGGTTTCTGGCCAGAAGTAGTTGGAAGGCTCGGCACACCTCTGATAGTCATGTTATTTATGTGCAGGTACTGGTTGTGTTCAAGCACCTTCAAATGCAGCTGATTAACATCAGTCTTCAGCCCTTGCATAAAAATTTGATTGTCCTGGAGAATCTTGTCCATGGAGGAGATCTTGTTCTTAACTTCACAGATATCCTTTTTGAATTCATCAAAACAACCACTCATCATCTCGACTGATTTCTGCAACTCCGCATTCTTCTTCTCGGTGCTCTTCTTCAAGTCATTGACTAAGCCAATCACTTGACCGGTTTTTTGAAACAAGCTGTCCATCTTCTATACTGACTCATCATTTGGAATCTGCTTCAACTGCACTTCTAATTGCTTGAACTTTTTCAAATTCAATTCGCTTTACCTAACCAATCCAAGTTTGGGTTTTTCAAACACTCTTGGTTTGAAGGCATCGTCGCAATAAATGATGCAATTTGATCCAAATCAAACCAATGATTAAAGCAAAATAATATCAAGGCTCTCTAGACAGCCGATCATAACCTGGATAATGTACCTAGAAATGTGGTTCTCACCACTCAAAAAAGCAATGTTTCGCAAGACTAACCAGGACGAAACCCATGCTGTGCCCTTTGGAAAAGGTTGGAGTCAACAAAGTTCCGAATGTGAGCTGCTAAGAAGAATTCGAGCACGTTGAGCATGTATCAAGGAGGCTAATGGGGCGATAATTCAAAGGGTCAGATTTATCACCCTTTTTAAAGATTGGTACGATCGTTGACCTCTTCCACGCAAGCGGAATATCACCAATCATGAGCTGAGAGAAAATTACAAACAAAAATTTTGCAAAAACACGGAAGTAGTTTTAAGAGGTTAACACTAACTACGCCAGAGCCTTCGGAAATATTACTTTTCATTGTCGATCAATTATCATTGCTTCACTAATTTGCGGCGTTATGCCACTGGAAAAAGTGGGCCCGGCGGAATTTGCGCAACTCATCAGCAACACACCCTCAAAAGTGCGGTTGAGAACTTATGCCTTGCCTAATGGATACACAATCATTTGGTCATCAGTGGGATTTAAGAGCGGGAACGGACTTTGAAGCTCCCGACGTGATTTGCTATAACGCCAAAAGTTTTTGGGCAGAAACATTATGCTGCAAAGAAAGGAGATACTGCTCCAAAGCCCCGTTCTTGATTTCATTGTACGAAGCAAGGGCAGATTTGTCGGCTGACATTCCATGGTGGTTATGGTAATGGCAACCCGAGTCTCGATCGACTTTCTCTCGCTTGCTTTTTCGAGCCAACGGTCATGGGTGAAGTGGGATTCGGCGAAATCAGCATCCGAATATCACTGGAGTTGGACATTCGTCTGGGTGGCGAAATGGCAATGCGAGTGTCGGGTTTTGGCCTATGCCCAAATAATCCAACAGAACCCTTTTGGAATTATGATGGGTGGGATGATTTTCACTTGTGCAAACTGTTTGAAATAATGAGGATTTGTTCCAGAAGGGAAGAAAGTTGCAGAATGAAGGAGGTTAGTTCTACGTAGGCGAGTCGTTGTGGAAGAATGAGCGGTAAGTTCTACAAGGGATGCAAACCGTTGAGGAATTAGAGGGATTAATTCAAGAACGGACTCTCTCTGTAGCCGTTCTTGAATCGGGGATTAATTAGTAACAGCGGTCTCTAGCCGTTGTAGAATGAGGGGGGTTAGTTCTATAACGGACGCATGCCGTCGTAGAATGAGGGGTTAGACCCGTTAACGGATGCAAGTGTTGTGGAAGGAAAGGGTTAGTTTTACAACGGACGCAATCCCGTTGTATAATGAGGAGTTTATTCTGCAACGACGCCAAAGCGTTGTAGAATGGGGGGTTTAAATTCTGCAACCGGACATGAAATTCAACGCAACACCGGCATGGCACGTGAGCCATGCTCGCTGTTCAAGTGGCTTTGAGTGAAACAATAAGGAACCCATCATCGTCGTTTTCGCCATCACAGCCAATCCTTTCTTTGAATTCTTGAAATCCAGCCGCAGCAGCAATTCCAAGCAACTGGACCGCGATTGTGGACACAAACTGCACGCCTTCTTGGTGCCAAAATGGTCGCGAGGTTTTGTCCCCCGCAATTTCATGGCATTTCAGTGTGAATTAAACACCATCGGAATCATGATAGGCAAAGAGAAAAAATGGAGATCGCACAGAAATTCCGTGAAATTGAGGGGGTCAAAACTTCACAGTTCAAAACTTCACGTCACATTTGTCAAACAGTAAACAACACACCAAACGGCATCATGAAAGAAACATCAAAGCAAAACAAATCACATTGACCTTTGCAATGAGTGAAAATTGTTCGCAGCTGATGCAAAGCATACTTCGTATTGCCCGGAAACAGGCCTTCATACAGGTGAGCACCAACTTCAAAATCGCAAAAATTTGCATGTAAAAATGTGCGATTTACGACTGCAGTTAAACTGAAACTCTGGAAACCATAATATTATTCTGAGCCAGCAATTCTGGAGCGAAGTGATTTTTGCAATCGTTGGGGCAGTTCGTACTTATCTGTAAACTGCGGATAATTCCAATGAATTAAGCAAGAATACGTAAAATTCAGTTGTGTTTGATTTGGCGTTTGTTCTCCTGTGTTTTCTGCTTTGTCTTATTGGTTCGCACCTTGGAATATGTCTCCATACACTGTCTACAGGAGGGAGGTTCTAACCTCCCTCCTGTAGACAGTGCATGGAGACATACCTATTCCCAGGTGCGAATTCTATTGGAAGAGATGGAGGAACAAAAGTAGAAATGGGAGAGAATGTCTCTTCTTTCTTCGTTCTTCCACGGCCATTGTCTCCTTAACCTATGGGTATATGAGCATTTTAAAGGTGTCTTCCGCTCTTTTTCTCCCATTCCTTCGACCCCTTACCTGGGCTGCGCCTTTCTTCCCTGTTTCACTCATTTTGCTTGCTTGCTCTGCAACCGCTCCGGCCCAACCGACGCCAACCTCATTTGTCTCCATTCGTATAATTCCATTGTTTCCTTTTATTCTGATTATTATGTATATTCGGCCGAACTATGCTTACCTTTAACCTGTTGGGCCTACCTACTTCTTAATACCCTTAATTTCCCATGGGGGTTTATCTGGAGCAGCAGTGGAGTGCAATCGGAGGTGGAGCTTCAAGACTTTTCCTTCCTTTCAACTCAGTTTTGTGATGGCGAGTCAAAATTCAGGCACAGCATTTCTACGTCGCGGCAGTTTTTCACTCGAAATGTTCTCCAAAGAAATTCACCTTTTGCGGAATGCCAATAACGCCAATCCGCTGCCCTGTGCACGTAACACATTTGAATTTCCATTGCAGTCTTCCTCTTTTCACTCTGATTTGCCCGCTATTTGACACTGAAAATTTTCATCGGCCATGTCATCATTCACGCACCAACTCCAACTGTGGACAATTATGGGCAAAATGAGTTGAACCTTCGGGGGACACAATTGCACGATCGCAGGGAAACGTTTTCAGAAAAGAGCCGTGCAGCTGTGTTCCCCTTCGGCTTCAGCAGACGGCAGGTTGTGCTTTTTCTCTGTGTCGTCAATTTTGTACCCATTTGACATCGACAAAAGGTTTTCTTTTGCATTTTCTTTGTTTTACTTGCTCTGTTTTTCTCATTCTTTATTTCTGTTGCACTGTCATAAAATCAGATCAATTTATTCATGAAAATTCAAAATTCAAAATTAAAAAAAAAGAATTCATTTAGAAATATCAGTGCAATGAATGAGCGTTACAGAAATCGTGAAACAAATCCGATACATGCAGAAACAGGAGTGCCAAACATGTTCCACCAGATAGTTCTCTTGTCCCAAAATCCTCACCTTCTCAACTCAATTCTTCTGCGCATGTTTCGCTTATTTTTGGACCATAGTTGTAATCAATTGTCTGAATGTGAACGTTCTTGTCCTTCGGGCTCACGAATGCAACAGAATGGTTAACAGTGTGGTGTGAATATAATTGTAGCTTTAATAGCCAGAGCTTGAATAGAATTGAAGCCCTTCCAGCAATCAGTCGTTGTTGCCGTTCCGGGCATGACATGTTTTCCTCTCAGTGCCGGCAATGCATTGTTGTCTTCCACAACTTCAAGGAACGTTCGTTTTGTCTTATCCGGTCAATGCCTCCAACAACCCAAGGTGTTTTTGTCAGTCTGCCTTGGTTATATTTTCGTTCTCCGAATGCGCTAATTTTCGTCAAATAACGTCTAATTTTCCGAAGGTCTAAAAATTCCGCGGAAAGTATACCAGATGAAAATCAAATTTAGGATAGGTGGTTAGGGTAGGTAAGGACAGGTTTGAATAGGCTGTTTGGTCAGGTTAGGTCGGGTTAATTTTGGTTAGCGCATCAATTCATCATTTTGCCATCAATCCCAAACATTTCAACATCATTGAAATGTTTCACTCCTTTATCAACCGTGCCCTTGAGGACAAACACTGCAGAAGCTTCTGGAAATACCTTAAATCACTTAAAAAGATGTAGTGGGATTCCGACGCTTGTTATCCAGGACGGAAAGATTATTTCGGACGCGAGATCGCTGGCACATTGAATACCTATTTTTCAAGTATTTTCTCAATCCCGACGGATGCCCCTAATGCTGTTGTCCATGCTCAAAACTACATTAACAGCTCAGCTTGTCTGCTTCAAGTTGTTCTTTTTCAATAATTTCAGCAGGGATGTCGACTCATTCAATGTGCAGTCCGATGAATTTCCAGTAAATGCTGCACTGGCATTGCAGATTTCTGCTGCGCGCTAAAGTTTGCGCAGGTTTCCTTTCGCTATTTCTACGGCGAACCACCTGATAACACTGCCTCCTCTTCTTTTACGACCAGTTCTTCGTTTTTTCTGCTCTTTGTGATCTAACAAAGCACACGGCAAATCATTGGTTTGCGCAGAGTCCCTTTGAATCCCTTGAAATCCCTTGAAATCCCTTGAAAGCCTTATGAAATCCCTCTCGAAATCGTCATGAGGAAGATGCTTTGAGCAAATAAAAGTATTGGTGACGTTGAACGGCTTTCTTCGTTTGCACTTGTGAATCTAGTTTCAACTTTAGGGTACTTGGAAAATCTGTGAAAACTTGGTCCGAGCTCGTTGTTGTTTCTTGACAAAACTTTATTTTCTGCGATGGCGCATCGGCATTTTTAATAACTTTTTGCAGCCACAAATTATTTGTGGCTGCAAAAAGTTTTTGGCAGCCACAAAAAAAGGCAGCAACAAAAACACGTTACTCTTCATCAGTATGTGCAGAATAGAGTTACAGGATTTACTATAATTTTTGGATGATTTGAATGAATAGAAAGAGTAGATCAAGTGAAAGAAAAACCACGAGGGTTGAGGAGTTAGGAGGAGTAACGTTGAATAGGAAGAGAGAAATATGGGAAGGATTAACGGCTGTTAGAGCTGCTTCATTGTGGAAAGAACGAACGCTTGCTGTTTCCAAACATGTTTTGTGATCTGAAACGTTGTCCAGCTGTGCATTCGGGTCGTCCAAAAGTCTGTGACTATGGCAGAAATTTAAATTTGCTGCGTTTTCTTCATAATTTGTATTAATTGCGAATGGTTCCAGCTCGATCGCAGATGTCCACTTTCTTCAGGCCGACAATTTCTGGTTCGTGTTGTGTTGATGTCCGTGGTTGAGCCTAGAAAAAGTTTCAGATCACAAAATATGATAGACAATTGACAAATTTGCTATGGCCAAAGAATTTTGGGCCACCCTGTGAAGAATTCGTGAGCGCAGCCTGCACAAGTGCATTGCTTGTTTTATTTCAAGCCACGGGTTGGAGGGAGACATCATTGATAACAATGTTGTTAAATTGCCACGAATGCCGTTTTGGTGAGTTATGATTTGCCTAAAGAATCAACATAGGAACATTAGGCTTTGTTCTTTATGTCAACTCGCTGGTATAAAAGAAGAAGATATCAGATATTCAAGTAATAATAATAAGATTTTCTTGTTGTCGTTCACAATGAACAGTAGGTAAATATCGACGGACGATTAAAAATTAGAATATCGTCAAAAACACCAACGGCGGGGAGATGATGTCAGGAAAATAATTTACTCCGGCGCATATTCTGATCCTGCCCAGCCGCTTTTGAAAAAAACGCAAACAGTGCCCCGGAGCAAATTTTATTCCTGAGATCATCTCCCCGCTGTAAGCAAGTTCAAAATGCTGTCCACTGCGGGTCAACCATGACGCCCATAACCAACAAGTCGGGTCACGGCGGGGTCGACTTCCATGCACAACCTTTTTGAAGGCTTTGACCAAACGTCCACAGAATTGTCACTGCCATCATGCATGGACCGTTGAGTAAAATGGAATTTCAAGAAAAGAAATGTTTCTCACGAAACTTTTATCCTACGTTAAGCAAAAAAGAGACGCAGCGAAATGATCACTTCTGTTGTTCTTAAATTAGTAAAAGTGGATTGTCTCGGGAAGGAAATAACTTCGTTTTGAGTCAATATGACTGATCAATGCCAGCTGCCATATGCTTATTTGTGTACCTGCACCCGAAATAAAAGTTAATGAATTGCTGTTTGACGAGATTATAATTTAAAACTCCAAATTTGGAAAATAAGTTGGTCATCTTCGGAGACAAAGTCTGTTTCAAGCATTATTAAAGTTGCTTAAACTAGTAACTTTAGTTTTGAATTCAGCAAAACTAGTGTTACGGTGTACTCAGCATACCCAGCATGACCATGATTCATTCAATATAATTCTGATTACAGAATTCTGAATCTTATGTACTTTGTTTTTGAGAGGACATGATGTGACCAAAGTCACAATTAAGGCCTGGTTTTGGTGAGCCAACAGCTCACAGGTTTTTCTTAATTAATTTGCCGTGGTTGAAAGGGAGAAGGTGAAGGATCACCAAGTCCCAGAAGAGGCAGTATGTATGTTGCTTAGATGTGGCCTATGGAAACAGGCTGTGGAAAGTTCCCAGAAACAGGGAACCAGCAACGCAATAAGGCCTTCTGAGATGTTTTCTTTTATTTTTCCCAGAACTCTGTAATCAGCTTTTGCCAGTTTTTGGGTTTGGACTTCCTTTGGGTGAGCTCATTCTCACACTTTTTGGGTCCAAAATTACCATTTGTGGTTTCTGGGGAGGAAGTCCAGTTTGAGAAATTATCATGGTCCTTGCGATTTCTGTCCTAATTTTGATTGGTCAAAGATTGGTTTTGTGGAGCAATGTGATTGGCTGTTGAGCTTAGAAAGGCGTCAAACCAGAATTTGCAAAGAGAGTGTTCTTTTTGATGTGTTCCGGACAGTCGAGATCGGGACTCCGGAATCAGAGAGTCTGAATCAAGAGTTCGAATGTGACGGTTGTGTGTTGATCGTAAGGGATGGAGCCGGGCTCAACATCTCGCCCAGGCTAGTTTGTGTTAGTGTTGTTGGAATGAATATTTTTTAATCAATTATTTAACCTCATTTATTGTGTGAGTGATGTTTTTATTTATCAATAATAAACGCTTATTTGCTTAGCTTTTAAAACCTCTGGTTCTCATTTACTCATCTCTCATGGTGCCATAAACCTGATGATTTGGTCAAAGTCTTTTTGGGCCTAATTGTATTTATTTCCCACGGATCAATGGGCTTTCACTTTCTCCCCTTAAAGAAAGGTATCTGAAAAAGGACCTGTGATTGGTACTTCTCTTTCTAATTTCGAGGACGGTATGTTAATGAGTGGAATCTACGGACGAGAGAAAGAGACGTAGCAATCTGGCGACCCAAGGGCAAGTCAAGTGTTAACTCACGGGTAACAATTTGGCGACCCAGCCAGGATGACCATGATTCCACACAGCATGACCATGATTCATTCAATACAATTCTGATTACAGAAATTCTGAATTTTATGTACTTTGTTTTTTAGAGGACATGGTGTGACCAAAGTCACAATTAAGGCCTGGTTTTGGTGAGCCAACAGCTCACAGGTTTTTCTTAATTAATTTGCCGTGGTTGAAAGGGAGAAGGTGAAGGATCACCAAGTCCCAGAAGAGGCATTATGTATGTTGCTTAGATGTGGCCTATGGGAAACAGGCTGTGGAAAGTTCCCAGAAACAGGGAACCAACAACGCAACAAGGCCTTCTGAGATGTTTTCTTTTATTTTTCCATAAACTCTGTAATCAGCTTTTGCCAGTTTTTGGGTTTGGACTTCCTTTGGGTGAGCTCATTCTCACACTTTTTGGGTTCAAAATTACCATTTGTGGTTTCTGGGGAGGAAGTCCAGTTTGAGCAATTATCATGGTCCTTGCGATTTCTGTCCTAATTTTGATTGGTCAAAGATTGGTTTTGTGGAGCAATGTGATTGGCTGTTGAGCTTTGAAAGGCGTCAACCCAGAATTTGCAAAGATAGTGTTCTTTTTGATGTGTTCCGGAGAGTCGAGATCGGGACTCCGGAATCGGGGTTTACGCATTATAATGTTACGGTGTACTCAGCATACAGCAAATAATGTTTTTCCTGCATTCCTTTCTTCACAGCGTCAACTGTGTATATATAAAACAAAAGTATCTATTTGACCTTAAGTTTTTGAAATAAATTGAAAAAACAAAACTCTGGAAGCAATTCGACCTTTCAGAGAAGCTGACAGGGTCTAATACAAATATTCATATTTAATTGAAAAATGTAATGGAGCTCCGTCAAGTTTTTATTTGTCATGAAAATCGGAAATTATCTAGCATAAGTGCTTTGAAAAATAAAACTTATTTTTGAAATCATTCTTCGAAAAATTGATGATTTGAAAATGCATAAATGTGCGAATCTCATTTGGTTTTCTCCTTGAATGGCTATATGTTCTTCTCCTAAAAAGGTTACATGTTATTCATAATGCGATTTTCAGTGATTATCATCTTGATTACCTATTTGTCTTTCATGATAACAAGAGTCTTTATTATCAGTCTCTCATTCGATAATTTCGTAATGAACAGTTTTATTGACAGAGATTTAATGTTGTGCATACGAATGTTCTATTCTGGCATCTGTTCCTAACTATGTTTTTTGTTCTTTATTCTTTTTCTCGATGCTTTCTGGATGAATTCAAACATGTTTTTTTTTCTATTGATCAGTGACATAACTTATCTCCATTACTTTCCTATTGAGTATTGTTACCAAGACCTTGTTTGTCAGTTTTTTTATCCAGTTTTGAATCAACGCACTTTCTTTTTTATTCAATGGATGAATGACATTTCTTCTATACCATAATTTTTTTCGTTATTTTCTCATTGATTGCTTTAGCCTCGCAAGATGTTTTTTTAATTGATTTTTTTTTGGGAATTGCCGTCACGCTTAAACAGAGATATTGATTGATTGAATTGTTTGCTTCGTTGAGTGATTGATTTCATTGATTGCATTGTTTACTTAACTGATTAATTCATTGATTGATTGCGAATTGATTACTTCATAGCTTGATTGATTGATTAATTGATTTGCTTATTTCATTGATTGACTGATTTGCGTTCATCATCTACGCTTGAATAAACGTTTTTTTTTTAGTTCGAATTGATTGATTAAGCCTATTAATGGTTTTCTTTCATAGCAGTATTAAGAATTTGAAAAACTATTTGAATTGCTTTTGAATGAATGTGATTTCTTCGTTTCTTATTTCACAAACGTTCTTGATTTTTTTTTTGAAACATGAATTGCTCTTCTGTTTACTTCACTATGATTGAATGTTGTCTGATTGTTCCCTGATTTTCTTTCTCTCATTTCCAAATCGCCTTGACGAGATTTATTTGATTTTTTTTCTCAAGAATTTCTCAGACCTTAAATCATTGGTATTTTTCTTTTTCATTACTCCATTGCTTCAATGCTTTCCAATTGGTTTGATTTCTCACTCACAATGATTTTTTTGATTTGATTGAAAAGTTTGATGAATTGATGAACTTTGATTGATTGATTTTCGAATTTTGATTTTAGTGATGTGATGTTTAGTCATTAACGGGGACGTTAATGTTTTTCTCGGAGGGGGGCAGAATGTTACGGTGTACTCAGCATACTCAGCATGACCATGATTCATTCAATACAATTCTGATTACAGAATTCTGAATTTTATGTACTTTGTTTTTTAGAGGACATGGTGTGACCAAAGTCACAATTAAGGCCTGGTTTTGGTGAGCCAACAGCTCACAGGTTTTTTTAATTAATTTGCCGTGCTTGAAAGGAAGAAGGTGAAGGATCACCAAGTCCCAGAAGAGGCATTATGTATGTTGCTTAGATGTGGCCTATGGGAAACAGGCTGTGGAAAGTTCCCAGAAACAGGGAACCAGCAACGCAATAAGGCCTTCTGAGATGTTTTCTTTTATTTTTCCCAGAACTCTGTAATCAGCTTTTGCCAGGACAGAAATCGCAAGGACCACGATAATTGCTCAAACTGGACTTCCTCCCCAGAAACCACAAATGGTAATTTTGAACCCAAAAAGTGTGAGCCAAAGGAAGTCCAAACCCAAAAACTGGCAAAAGCTGATTACAGAGTTTATGGAAAAATAAAAGAAAACATCTCAGAAGGCCTTGTTAGTATAGAGTCAAAAGGGGAATTGAGACGGATAAACAAAAAGATGTGCAATGTGCAGAATTCTCTAAAGCAATTCTCTAATCCCTGGAGCACGAGCTCATCGTCGTCGATGAGGGTAGAAAAAAGGTTCCCAGAGGGCGACGCGCAATCTCGCGTGCAGACGCCAACGTGCAGGACCGGACCCGCACGCAGAGCGAGAAGTGCGAGAGCGACAAAAGATTAACGTGCAGGACCGGACCCGCACGCAGAGCGAGAAGTGCGAGAGCGACAAAAGATGAACGTGCAGGACCGGACCCGCACGCAGAGCGAGAAGTTCGAGCGCAACCCCTCAGAGAAGTAAGCACAGAGCAGTTGAGAGTACCGCCTGAAGCACTCAGAAAGTCAAAGAGTCTCAGATCATGGGCGGCAAACCAAAACAAATCTTCAAGCGCAAAAGGTTGGTTCGGAACCGCAACCAGGCCAAAAAATCGAGCCCTTGGACAGTAAATCGAGGATGGAAAACTCATAAGAATAAACCTTCCGTAGAAAATCGTTTTGAGAGATCAACAGCACTTGTGCTAAAACAAAAGCAGGAGCAACCCAAAGAAAATCGGTGCATAAATTTGAGCAGCAGCTAAAAATGGGCAGATGTGAAAATTTCGATTTTCGGCACTGGCATAGCGCAGTTGAGAGCGCTTGAAGAGCAATCAGAAAGTTAAAGTTTTGAGAGCATGGACAAACCAACCACATCTTAAAACACAAGTTCAGCACTACCTCTTCGAACGCGCTAGCCTTAGGACAGTCAGTCGAGGAAAATAAATATTCTTAGGATCAAATACCTCAGAGCGAAACCCGATGAGAGATCAACTCCATATGATTCAAAACAGGAGTCGGAGAAAAAAAAATAAAAACTCGATGCAGAAATTAGAGCAGCGGTCAAAAATGGGCAGATATGAAAATTTATATTTTCGGCTCTGGATCAGCGCAGCTGTGAGCGCAGATTGAGGCACACAGAAATTACTTTCTACACAGGTCCAAGAGCATGGTTGAGTCGTATGGTTGATTCCAAGTTGTAAACTACCCTTGAGACAGACCTGTGAGGAAGTGCTAGGATAAAATTTGTTTTGAAGCTAGAATCATGAAAATAAATAAATAAATTTTATTTTTTGGTTGGCTGGAAATCCTTTGACAATCTTAAAGAAACCACCGGCGAAAGGTAATCAGGGGAGTTCTCAAGAAGAAAAAGTCTCCACAATTTGGAGTATGAACCATCCGCTTGGAATGAATCTTTACTCACAACAAATTAAAATACTTCGAAGCATTCGGCGTCCTGCTGCACATTTTGTTGTGGAAGAATATAGATATTGGGGCAGGCAGCCTATCTGAAATGATAATACACTGTAAGCCTTTGCTGTATTTACTCCTTCCCCCGCTGTAAAAGTTATGTATTCATTCCAGTATCACGGTGTTTTTTGCGGCTGTAGAAAAATTCTGCAATATCACTTGCCGTTTACTGTATGTAGTCATTTATGGACTGTAAGTCGGAAAATTTACAACAGCTGCTACGATATCAACGCATTGAGCTGTGTTTTGTCATCTGGATGTAAAAATAACATATGAAGCCGTATTTTTAATGGAATAATTGAAGCTCACAACTGTACCCTTTACAGTTGAGGAGATTTTACCGCCGTGCGTGAAAATTACATACTGACAACCGATTTTTCCTTTCGATTTGCGGAATTATTACAGGTGGGGGCTTAAATGTTTGCCGACTGTAATATCGCAGCTGGTCGCATGCGTTCAAAGCGCAGAGTGTAATCTTATTACACTCTACAATTTACTTCAATAGACTGCGATTTTACAGATAACGGGTATTAAGCTGCGACTGTAATCGCCACCTGCAAGGGTCATGAAATATCAGGTCAAAGTTGCAAAAGAAATAGTTCTCGCAAAATATCACAGATGGAGTTGCTACCTTCCTTGGGTTTGCGAAATGAAGTCCTGCTTCCATACATCCTTTGAGGCAGTGTTGAATGTTTTTATAAATAAATGCCAAGGCGTCCTTATTTCGCGGTGATTATCAATATCCCATGTTGAAACCTTCCAATATTTGATCGCATTCGAAAATCCTTGTGATTTCACACAATCCCCATTTTACGTGCAAAACCCAAGATTCATCATTTCTATGCTTGAACCGAGAAATTCAAAATGACGCGAGGGCATTTAATAATTTGCTCAATAAAAACCACAAGATTTTTAATTTCTGAGTTTGAGCTACGCAATTCGAAATGACGTTTGGGCATTTGTAATTTGTGTGTTATGGGTCATTATTTGCGAACATCCAAAAGGGTTGGTGGCACGCTATACGGTAACAGTTCCGTATAGGAACCTATACCACCGAAGCCGCCGAAACCGCCGAAACCGCCGAAGCCGCCGAAACCGGTGACACCCAACCGCCAAGGCTGTCGAAGCCGCCGAAACTACTATGGATGTCCGTTTTGCTGGTCGCCTTGCTAATGTATAAGATATGTTTTTTATGGAGCTGAAGGATATGTTTTAAATGGAGCCATTTCAAGCTTTCACTGTTGCAGCAGTGTTCTCAGAAGCGCACTTGATATGAAAAATTCCCGATCCGCGAAAAGTAGCAAAAAACGCCCTAAACAAAGAAAATTGGTTAGGATATGTAAGGATGGGAAAAGTAGGTCAGGTTAGGATAGATTGGGTTCGGTTCTGTTAGTTTTATTTTATTTTACTTTTTTGTGCCCACGCCAAATCAGGATATGGCCCGAGTCGGAAATAATAAATAAAATACCCGGAAGTTCAAAACCAGAATTTACCCCCTCGAAGGAATCTCTCGGAAACATCTCTCTCACTTTACTTTATCTCTCTCTATCTCTCTCTCTCTCAATCTCCCCTCCCCCCCCCCTCTCTCTCTCTCTCTCTCTCCTCTCCTCTCTCCCTCTCCCTTTCCCTCCCTTTCCCTCTCCGTCTCTCTCTCCCTCCCTCTCTCTCTCACTCTCCATCCCACTCTCTCTTCCTCTCCGTACCACTCTCTCTCTCACTCTCTCCTCTAAATTCTCTCCCTTTGCTCTCGCTCTCTCTCTCTCTCAGACGATGGGTTATCTCTTCCCTTTAACCTCCTTTTTTCATCATTTGCCATTTGAGCTAACAGCCGGCACAACTTGGGCTCGCAAGGATAACAATGCCCCAAAATCGTAACCCAACTCCACTCTGCATTCAATGGAACCTCTGATGATGATGATTGCTCTTTTTCGGGTGGGTCAAACAAATTTAATTGATCAAGGAGTGTTCCGCAAATTCATATTTATTTTCCTGAAAAGAATTTCCAAATTGCTCGACAGGGAATCGTCGGGTTTTTGCAAGAGGCACATGGAATGTTGTCAAAAATGCAGTGTCATAACGCATCATTCCATCTGATTCTCCATCCATCATATTCATGGGGTTCGCGTGTAACGCAGCTTAATAAATTTAAAGAGCGTAGGATCATGGCCGAAGTGGCGGAAGCGGAGCCACCTGCGTGTTTGAGTCATGTCGGAAGTCTCCCATTTCCTTTGAATATTGTGACCCCTTGTTCTCTCTGGCAGACTGCTGTTTGCCACGGTTTGGTTGAATGATTTTCATATGCCTGCTGTTTTAGACCATAGCGTTGAGGCAAAGGAACGAGCAAAGGAGGCAGACAAGGAGGCCAGACCTGCCCTCTCCTTGCCTTGGTGTTTGACCCGTCATCCTTCAAATGGGCCGGGATGCATGTGTGCAAAATATAACGGAGTGAGTAGGAATGCGGTACAAAATAGACGGGGTCAGTGGCTGGGTTCTGTTGCTGTTCTTGTTCAGAGAAAAAGAGAGGCGATGCAAGAAATTTCTCTTCTGGTTAAGCTGCGATACACGATGACCACTTGAACGTGACATCGCTCTTCAGAAATGGTCAACCATTCCCCTGGAAATGCGGGACTCATCTGCCTTTTTAGACATTCCGCTGAGAAGAAAATCTGGATTTTTTCAAACATATTCTAAAAATGTTTAAAAAATCCGGCAGCTGACAGACGCAGTTTGTTAATCACTAGACAGTTCAAATTGAATCTTATCACTTTGGTGCCCTTGTTTGGGCAATGCCTGAAAAGCGGCTCCAACAAATCGCAATGTCAGCAGCGCACACCTCTCAGCAACGATAGACCAGGACAGTACTTGGATGGGAGACCACCCTTGTGCCCCCGGTTGTGAAGCTGGAGCGGAGCTTGGTGGCCAAGTCTTTCGTCTCCTTCATATGGCCGATGGGACGTTAAGCGAGAGGTCCCGTGTACAGCATCCCACTGCGACCCTTCTTCTTCTTCTTTGGGTCTTATGGACAGATAGCCGTGAGGCTGGTGGTCCGACCGTTTATGTTTGTTGGTGTCGTCAGGCCATGGTCCCGGACGGGGTACTGGCAAATGTCACCTGAAGAGTAGCTGCTCCAGCACCCACCGCTCCAGGCAACCCAATCAAGGGTCCCGGCGAGGGGTACCGCCATACTCCCGAGGGGCAATTTTTGCAACAGCACCCACCGCTCCAGGTCCCAGGTCCTCAGTCACAACTGCCGATACTGCCCGGTATTATGGCACAGCCAACTCCGCATGAAACGACCGTCGAGTATCGGCGGTGATACCAAGTGGCTTCTGTGTTCAAAAAAAAACCTGCCAGGCCTCTGTCTTGGACCTGGAGCTAGGTGTTCTTTAACGTGCGCAGTGTGATGTACACACGGGACCTCCTTCTTAAAGTCCCATCCGAAGGACTAACAGACTGGCCACTTAAGTCTGCTTTCCGGACCGAATACCATGCCTCGCCGAAGGAGGATGCACTACAAGTGCATGGCAAATTTCATTTACCGTGCCTCGCCGAGGGAGGATGCACACAGTGCCACGGCAAATCTCGTGCCCAGCTGGGATTCGAACCCGCAATCTTCAGATTACGAGTCCGACGCGCTAACCACTGCGCCACGAGGGTCGGACCCTTGAAGAACACCTGGTTCCAAGTCCAAGACAGAGGCTTGGCAGGTAGAGAACTACTTTGGGACTAATTTCGCCGGAATTTGACAAGGTTTTCTTGATTTTCATTGATCTCTCCCGTCACAAGGCAACAATGCACCCCACTTTGAAAACCAAGCATTTCCCACCGAACTTTGGGTCGAAGTCGTTGTCCACCATACCCTTATCTCTGCCGTGGATGTCTTGTTAAAATTTTCCTAAATTAGGAGAATACTTATTGGAAATCGTTGGTGACACCCATTTAACGGGGCGCATACATCTTAGGTTACGATAGATTACGTTAGGTTTGGTTAGGCTATAGTTTCAGACAAAATTTAACCAACCAAATCTAACCTAAACCAACGCAATCAAAACCTTCCATGTTTGGGCGCCTTTAATAGGTGTCACCAATGAGTAGAATGCCACTTCTTTCATCGGAATCGCTTTGCTTTTTATGTCTGAACAATAGATACACTTTACACTTAACGAATACTTTCGATTGCTGAGCTCTTGCGGCAGTTTAAGTTCAATGGTGCGATGCTGAAGTTCTGAAAGCAAATCGCGAGTTTTGCTTTGCACCATGTCCACGTTTGCTTTGCACCACATATTCATAAAAAACCACGCCCAGGACATGAAAAAGCGAGTTTCTTAATTTCAGAATATATTTTGCTGACTTTGATTTAAAGTTTATGAAAACAAATAGGACCTTTCGTGAACACAACACTTCTTCTTGTGGTCACCACATCTTTTCAGCACATCTTTATGACATAGACAACCATAAAAGGGAAATGGATAAGTTTTTCCTGGATACGGGATCGACCACAGCCCCCTTTCAGTCGCCTCTATACTGTACAGGGAGGCGTTCATTGTAAACGAACATCCGCCTGTGCAATCGAACGATCGTTGCAATGCGTTTTACATTCACGGATTTTTATGTAATTCGAGTCGGCCTCGCTTACATAAAATGACAAGGTCAATGCACGACTTCTCAAAGCACAAAAAGTCCTTGTCATTTTATGAAGCGAGGCCGACTCGAATTGCTGAACAACTGATGAGCATAGTGGCGACGTAATTACTTTACTGATAGATGCATTTTTCCATTTTTATGATACCGCCAAAAATGTTTCTTTCATTTTACTCTGGCAACAGGCATTTGAAATAAAGGCACAAGAATGCAACAAAATGTTCTTGAAGTGTCGGATTTTGACAAAATGTTCTTGAAGAGCCGGAATTCGACCTCGGTTATAAAACGGGAACTTCAAATACCACAGTACTGACTCCGCTATTTGCAAAAATCTTAATATTCGCTATTTTTCTTGTTCGTATGAGGGTAATAATGAGTAAATGTATTCATACATGTGTTTTTCCCATTTTTACTGTTGCCACCGAAACTTTTTCTTCTTTCTTTCTACTCTCATGCAAGCGATAGGAATTTATCGCATGAATAACCACCTTTTAAGAAGTCATATTTTGACCTCGGTTTTAAAGAGGATTCTTTTTCTGCAGCATGGAGTTTTTGTTAAAATCTGAACAATCGGAATTTTACATGTGCCTATGGGTAGGATTAATTCTGTCACGACTATACCTTTTCATTTTGTTACCCGCAGTGAATGAAAAAAGCATTGCAATCGTTCGATTGCACAGGCCGATGTTCGTTTACAAAGAACGCCGCCCTGTATAGCCTCAGTGTTGAACTACAAGTCTTTCACAGGAAATTTCAAATTTACGTGACAATAGCCAGCAGCATACCTCGTGAGTTACACCGGTTCCCATCGCAGAACACCGAAGTTAAGCAACGTTGGGCCCGGATATAGCACTTGGATGGGAGACCACCCTTGTACCCTAGGTTGTGCTGTTGGAAGGTTCTTAGTGGCGAAGTCCACCGTCTCCTTCGGGTGAGACGTTAAGCAGGAGGTCCCGTGTGCAGCATCACACTGTGCACGTTGCACGTTAAAGAACAACTAGCTCCAGTCCAAGAGAGGCTGGCAGTAACTATACTCAGATTGCCACAGAATTCCAACAGTGCTGTCCGGTCATCCTGCGGGTTGGCAATAGCTGGAAAGCTGTTAGCACGGATGGCTGTGGTTTTGGCCAGGAGCAGTGCGCGTGCTGGAGCAGTTGCACTGACCCATATGCCGGTGTTCCACCGAAATCCCAGCAAAACTGACCAAAGCAACACTGCGAAATGCAAGAACACAACCTGCCACATACCAGAAGGCATTCGCATGTTCGCAGGTGGCCTTCTGCGATAATAAATCATTATAATAACAATTCTCTGAAGTAAAAATACGGATAAATGTAAGTGGTGGGAGTACGAATTTTATGAAACATTTAGGGATGATATATTTATGAAATATGTAGGGGGCTGAATTTTATGGGACTTCTTATTTCATGCATCACCGGCCCCGGCACCCAGGAAATACAACTGAATCAACGAACAATGTCTTCAACTGGGACATTTCTTGCTTTTGTTAGATTTTTGCCTTTCAAAAGACAACTTTACCTCACCTTTGGTAACCATCCAAACCGACCTAATCTTGGAAAAACGTCAACGCAACCTGGTCAAACCTTGTCCAGGCCACCGCATCCCATTTTCAAAAATTGGAGAAAAAATGAAAACATGTAGGCCTAGTTTGAGACGCTGAACGCGATTCCGAGATGCGTTGGAGGCGATGGAAAAAAGATGTCATCAGAAACAGTCGCTGACAGATCTCTAAATATTATGTGGTCCATTTACCGAAAATTAACTGCGGAAATATTTGTTAAACGCACGAAGGGTATTTTAAAATCTCCTCTGTCTCAACTTTGTGCAAGACACAGCAGTGAACATCAGAGCTCAAAAATAAAGAAAACCGCATTAAAAAAATGGAGCGTTTTATCGTCCCTCTTGCGGCACCCTGTGTGCGGCGCGCGGAGATTTGAATGCAATAGGACATTTAGACAAGCGAAAATCATCGGGTCGCTTTGGTGCAATCGGTTAAAGCGTCTTCCTTCTGGTGCGCGTACCGCGGTCGGTCGCCGTTCGAATCCCATCGGTGCTGAGTATTCTACGAAAGTAAAGAAAAACCGGTTGTAGGTACGAGGCACAACGGTAAGTGGCTTGTGAAATCGGGCCAGAAATTTTACTGCCGCGTGAAAAAAATTCAAGTTTAAAGCAAGTAAAATCGCAGCAGAACTGCACAGAAGCCACACGGAGTGAGCACAGGTTGAAGAATGTAAAATCGCATCTGTAATACCGCAGCCCCGCTGGAAATAATGCAGCGCAAAATATGTATAATTACAGCGGAGATACCGCAGCTTCGTCCGAATGGCTCCAGTGAAATTCTTGTAAAATCGCTGCGGATATAAAACAGCGTCTGTGGAACTCAACGTGCGGTTGCGTGTAAAATTACAACGGCAGTGAAGCATACTTCAAGTAACTATTACGGCACATGGCATGACATTTTACATTCTAAATTTTACATCCAGCATGTAATTACCCAGGCATAATCTGGATATTTTACATGCAACAAAATTGCAGACATGCAAGTTTACATCCTCGAATTTAACACAGCGGTGCGCTTACAGTCGAAACTTTATTACAGCGCACTTCAACTTACAGGACTATGTACATATTACAGCGGGCGGCTGGTCGCAAAAGATGCCAGCCTCCCGCTGGAATGATTACAGTTTTCGGTTAACAGTGTACTTTCCGCTTATTAGCACTTAACAAAAAAAAAACTGCGGCAAAACAGTATAGTTCTCCACCCGGAGGCGAACATCCATTTTGGGTGATTTTGTGAATTTTAGTGGTATTATATCAGGGGGAGTCGGGGCAGAATACGCTAATGTCTCCAGCTGCCTGGACAGTATATGAGTGAAATTTGGTTCCTTTACGTTTGTAGAAATAGTTAAGTTATATACAGTTGATGTCAACATCTTTTGTTGCTATTTGGTTATGCTGGCTAGTTAAGTTTATAATATAGCATTGGTAGACACACGTGTTAAAGAATCATTTTATTTTGTCAGCTGATGGCTGCAGGTTACAATGGATTCGATGTGTTTGGCCTTCGGATTGCCGTTGTTGATGATTGCCTTCTGTTGTAATCCTAAAAATTGATTGCGAGTTCTTCGGTATAGTTCTTTCAAAACTTGCGATTGCGAAGCACAAAAGAGTATTGGAGAAAGCTCGTCCCTGTGGATATAACATCACACCTTTTAGAAATTGGTTGATTTCCTCTGATGTAAGTGTTGAACCAGGCTTGGATACAACATATGCTCTGGGTAGTTCACCGATGTCACCGGCTGGCAATCCAACTACTGCTACTTCGAGAACGTCGGGATGCTGTTGAACTGCATACTCAATCTCGCCCGGCCAAATCTGAAAAATGCACGAATTCTGCAGCTCATTGCTGAATTCGTCATGAAGTTTTTCTTCATTTATGCAATATCCTAAAATTCTCTGAGTTTTTCCTGAAGAGGCCTGAGTTTAAAACATGAAAACATCAGGACTGGCGCCGCAGTCCAATCCTGGAGAGAGAAACGGATACATCGTCCTTCATGTCTTCTTGTTGAATGAACACAAACGGGGGAAAGAGATTCGTCAGCAGTCCACTTTTTTCCTTGCGGTCTGCAATGACGCGCAAATTGTGATAAACTATCCATTTTCTGCTGCACTCGTAACTGACGTTGCCATCCCAGAGGCTTATTTAAGAAATGAGTACGCGTTTGGGCCCTTTTCCATCTAACTCAGTGTTGAAGTCCCCACCCTCCAAAAACGGGGAAAACGCTAGAAACAATGGAAAAAGGTTAGGTTAGGTCAGGTTCGGTTTGGTTAGGGCAGGTTGGATAAGTTAGACAGGTTAGGTTTGGTTAGATTAGCTTTATTTTTCACTTTTTCGACATGTGTAAAATCGCGATAGGCCCAAACGCGTACTCATTTCTTAAATTCGCATCCCGGAGACCTACCACACACCGCCACGAGCCGGGGAGCGATCGAGTCGATACCACATTCCTGGAGAACCGAATATCTCTTTCTTTGGTAAGAAGATAATCATTTGAATAACGACGAAGAGAGGTGTTCCTGTGAATGACAAATTCACGACCCTTCAACTCGAAATGGCCTGCAATTTGTTGGATCAGGCCATCAACAAAGCAACCTCCTCCTTAAGCCGAAATCTTCCTGCGTATTTGTCAAAATGTAGTCATATACCAGTACGCAACCACGTGTGTATTTGACCCCTCTGTGTGTTTTTTCCAAATGTACTCGAAAACTGGAATGAAACCACATTTGCATTTGTCACGATGAACAAGAGAGAGTTTTAATGGGGGATGGCCCGTCCAATCAGAAGCCAGCATTTCGTCACGTGACTTATGACGTCATCGACAGATGACGTCATCAATGAATCACCGATGTGTCAATGATGAGTCACAGTGCGTTGCATATGCTTCAGGGGCAATTGACATCATCTACGTAATCGTGGATGAGT